>SJJU01006223.1:0-14918 GCA_012932125.1 Conopomorpha cramerella | reverse complement strand
CCCACGGTTCACCAAGCGTATTTAACCCAGCGTGACAGGGGGTGAGCCCATCGCCGTTATAGGGTTCACACACCTTGTGGTGTGCGGGTTTCATCACGATGTTGTCCTTCACCGTACGAGCGTTGCGTTACATAGGCTCTGAAAAAGAGTCCCATTGGTACACGTCCAGTAGCCGGACTCGAATCCGGGACCTCCCGGTTACAAGTCAAGGGTCCGACCAACTGGACCACAGTCGCTAATAGTGAAACTCCCACGAAAATATTATCTATCTGATAATTATAATTGTGTTATGGATATAAAGACAGATTAGTTATGCCGTACATATACCGGGTGATGACCCAGACATAGTTTTTCTTAATCAGTAAATGATAGCGATTCTAATGGCATACTTCTTTTACCGAACAAATAACTTTTATTATCGATACAAATGTTTGTGTGACCAGAAATCTTCTTCTAATATATAAAATTCTCGTGTCACAGTTTTCGTTGCCATACTCCTCCGAAACGGCTTGACCGATTTTGATGAAATTTTATATGCTTATTCAGTAGGTCTGAGAATCGGCTACTATCTATTTTTTATGCATCTACCAGTTGTATTTCTCCCAATACACGGGGCACATAGGCAACTTATTATGGCAATACGAATGTTTGCCGGGACAGCTAGTATTATATAAAAATGAATTGATGTTCGTTAGTCTCCCTAAAACTCGAGAACGGCTGGACCGATTTGGATAATTTTGATCTTGAATCACACGTGCAAGTCCAGGGAAGGTTTAAAAGGTGTATTTCTTCTAATACTACGGTAAAACGAATGTTTGCCGAGACAGCTAGTCTATTATATAAAAATCAATCTAATATATAAAATTCTCGTGTCACAGTTTTCGTTGCCATACTCCTCCGAAACGGCTTGACCGATTTTGATGAAATTTTATATGCTTATTCAGTAGGTCTGAGAATCGGCTACTATCTATTTTTTATGCATCTACCAGTTGTATTTCTCCCAATACACGGGGCACATAGGCAACTTATTATGGCAATACGAATGTTTGCCGGGACAGCTAGTATTATATAAAAATGAATTGATGTTCGTTAGTCTCCCTAAAACTCGAGAACGGCTGGACCGATTTGGATAATTTTGATCTTGAATCACACGTGCAAGTCCAGGGAAGGTTTAAAAGGTGTATTTCTTCTCATACTACGGTAAAACGAATGTTTGCCGAGACAGCTAGTCTATTATATAAAAATCAAAGCCACTTTTCGTTGTCACGCCATAACTCCGGAACGGGTGGACCGATTTCGCTAATTCTTTCTTTGTTGGGCTTATTAATGACAGCAGAAGGTTCTTATGAAAGAAAAGAAATGACATCCACAGCTGGGCACAGGCCACCCTGGATATCGTTAAGACAGGACAACGTCTGTCGAGTCCACTAGTTTTGTTATAAATGTTGGATAAAAAAGATACATCTAAACAAATTTAAAATCATATTAATAGTTAACACAGAACAACGTCTCTTGGGTCCACTAGTACGCATATAAATAAGTATAAGCTCCAGGGTGGCCTGTGTCCAGCAGTGGATGTCACTTTTTTTTTTATTTTCTCTACGTACAAACCTTCTCTGAACTTACACGAATAATTCAAGACCAAATTTAGCCAAATCGGTAAAGGCATTGTTGACTTAACATTACAACGAAAAGAGGCATTGATTTTTCTAATATATAAAATTTCCATGTCACAATGTTAGTTACCGTACTCCTCCGAAACGGCTTTACCGATTTTTACTAAATTTTATAAGCGTATTCAGTAGGTCTGAGAATCGGCTTCTATCTATTTTTATGCATCTACCAGTCGTATTTCTCCCAACACACGGGGTACAAAGGCAACTTATTATGGCAAATCAAATGTTCACCTGGACAGCTAGTATATATGTATATAGATTTTATGCAACAGTAGCAATATTTTATGTGTGTATTATTGATTGTTTTTACTATTGTTTCTTTTATTATTAATATTTTTCTCATGTGTGTTAGCTCTTAAGTTGGTAAATAAACATAAACATAAACAATATCATAAGGCAGTAAAGATTTTTTTTTACTTTGGCTGTGGCAATGATTTGTGAACCATCCGTGTGTGTGAATTGAAATGCCTCTGTTTTACCCTGAACCGTTCACAGCCCGCGACTGTATCAACAATCTGTACCTAGAATTCAGAACTAAAAGTTTCCACTGGCAAATGTTAGCCTAGGTCTCTTTAGTGCACCTACTTTCAAGCACTAGGTTGTTCGGTATAGATTGTGGTAGGTTAGGTTGATGACCCGATGGGTTTGTGTTAGTGTGTGTGTGTGACAGTTAAGTGTTTTATTTGTGTGTGTGTGTGTGTCTAGCGCTGAAAACTGACGGCTAGTGATGTGACGTGTTGTTTTTTTTTATCGTGGAGATTTATAGCCAGGTATTGTTTAAAACGTGGCTATATTGGGGGAGGAAGACGTGGATCGTCATGGCACACCTTGGGAGGCCTATGTTCAGCAGTTGACGTCAATGAGGTGACGTGTCGATGATTGTACATTATGCTCATTACGTCTGATTGCGTGGGCGATAAATAGCTTTATTATCCTTTAAAATTTACATTGTTTGAATAAATAATTATTAATTATCCTGTTGGAGACTATTTATTGATATAAACATTGTTGCAAACTCAGAATTTTTGAGAATGATTATTTTTTCCTTATTATGTTCTTGTAAATATATTCTTCTTATTGGAGAGGCCTATGTCCAGCAGTGGACAAGTATGGGCTGATGATGATGATGATGATGTTCTTGTCAACATATTTTTACTGTCAATATAAAGTTACAACATTTACTGATAACCAGCGCCTTATTTCTTTTATATTAACAGATTGCAGGACAGTAAATTAGACAGAATAGATTTTTCATTGTTTTGACACCCATAGCCGTTTACTGTCTACCCATGTGTTAATATTAAATCATAATAAACACGTTAAAACATACATACACACATCAAAAGTGTCTAGGGATCAAGTACATTTTAGAAGATTGCAATCAATAATATATTTTACAAAAACTGAATTCATTCATAATTTATTCGAAATGTGGTGATAAGTCATTGACACAGGCATGGGGAATTACGTAGGAGACCAATCCAGAAGATTAGATTTGATTTAAATAAATTAGATTTTTTTAGAGCTAAAAATGTTTTTGATCCCTCGACACTTTTGATGTGTGTACAATTGTACATTCAATCGTGTGTAAATTACTAATGGCTGGGTCACATATATTTTTCAAAGGAATATCCTAATGGATCCTGCCAGCAGGGGCAGTAACGAAGTTACTTCTTACTTAACTCTTACCTCCTAAAACCACATGGTAAAACTTTCTCTGGCTCATCGAGAAAATTACCCAACTTCCTCCAATATGTGCGGCCTTCCTTCTCTGTGCCCTTATTTATTAAATACTTCATTGCAATAAATAGTTCTACCCAACTAAGAATTAATAATTCTGTATGTTTTCCAAGTATCAAATCTAGTATATAAAAAATAATTGATTTTGAGTTGAGTCTTGCTAAAACTCGAGAACGAACAGTGGCGTGCACACCTTACAGGCAAAAATACACTGCCTACCTTAGTATTTTGGCTACCCGACCGAATAATAGTTATTGCTAGATCGTTTTTTGTTGTACTCACGACATAGGCTAACGAAGGTCCTGTGTTTTGTGGGTGAGTAGATAGGTAGGGCTATATTTCGTAAAGACAAGTCACCTATACATAAGTGTCAATCTTTGGGGATTACTGCCTACCTTGTTATAAAAGCCAGTGCACGCCACTGAGAATGAATGGACAGATTTGGCTAATTTTAGTCTTGAATTATTCGTGGAAGTCCAGTGAAGGTTTAAAAGGCGTATTTCTTGCAATACACGAGGTACAAAAGCGACTTCCTATGGCATTCATGTGTCTATTAGCTATTATATAATTCGACGGGCCCGTTGGTGTAGTGGTCAGCATGTCTGCCTCTGCTCCGTAGGGTCGTGGGTTCGATTCCCACCGCTGCGCTCGCAGGTGCTTAGGTGATGAGCTTTTAAGTACTTGTTGGACGAGTCTGGGTGTTTATTTATATAAGTATGTATTTAAATTAAAAAAAAATATAAGTAAATATATCTCGTTGTCTGATTTCCATAGCACAAGTGCTTTAGCTACTTAACATGGGATGAAGGCAATGTGTGTGTTGTTGTGAAAATATTATTTAAAATTAATATATTAAATACATAAACTGAAAAATAAATACACTTCACGCCTTTAATCCCAAAGAGGGGTAGGCAGAGGCACTTGCTAAAGGCAATACCCACGTTCACCAAGCGTATTTAACCCAACGTGACAGGGGGTGAGCCCATCGCCGTATAGGGTTCACACACCTTGTGGTGTGCGGGTTTCATCACGATGTTGTCCTTCACCGTACGAGCGTTGCGTTGCGGACATAGGCCCTGAAAAAGAGTCCCATTGGTACACGTCCAGTAGCAGGACTCGAACCCACGACCTCCCGGTTACAAGTCAAGGATCCGACCAACTGGACCACAGACGCACAGACGATATTTATATTATAGCCAATTTTATCCGTTGTTTCCCATCACTACACCTCGTTCACTGCACTCTGAGTTCGCCTAGCAACACAAGTGAAGGCTATATCTATCTAATGCCACCACTCACTACTCTAGCACCGTACGTGCCCATCACTACAATATCTATAAACTGAAAGTCCATTGCTGTTTTCGTGGGATGTACACACATACAATTCTAGCGGTGAACAGAAATGGATTGCGTGCGCGGAATTCTGTACGGCTTTTGGTACGGCGTCGTGGTAAAGGTGCAGTCATGATTACATAAACAAAAGCTTATCAAGTTGAGCTTTGTTTTATAGTGTTTTCTATAAATAGGGAGCTCAAGTAATGGATTTATAGAAGCAGTTATTTGTACGATACATTTTCTAGGTTATTTAGTTGCACTACAGTAAAAACTAGTTGCTCTATGAATTATATTTTAGATAGTTCGCGCTCGCGACTTCGTTCGCCTTGAACTTAGAAATTGACTGAAACCTCTTGATGAACAATGCAAAATTGTTATTTTAATAACATAATGGGATATTAAAAAAATTATTAACAGTACAAAATTACTAATTAATCAGAAATGAAGTGATCCGACAGAGAACCAAAGTCATCGACATAGCTCATCGTTTTAGCAAGCTGAAGTGGCAGTGGGCCGGCCATATTAGCCGTAGAACCGATGACCGTTGGGGAAAACGAGTTCTCGAGTGGAGACCGCGTCTCGGCAAACGGAGTGTAGGACGCCCTCAGGCAAGGTGGACTGATGATATACGCAAGATGGCTGGCAGAAGCTGGATGCGAGAAGCCGAAAACAGATCACAGTGGCGTGCAATTGGAGAGGCCTATGTCCAGCAGTGGACAAGTATGGGCTGATGATGATGATGATGATGATGATGACAAAATTACTCATCTAGCTCTCCCGCTCTCATCCATGCGTTATGACAGAGAGAGCGATATGCGCTCCGACCAACTCGCTGAAGGTAGAAAATTCCATTAAAAAAAATAAAAAATAAATACACTTCACGCCTTTAATCCCAAAGAGGGGTAGGCAGAGGCACTTGATAAAGCAAGTACCCACGATTCACCAAGCGTATTTAACCCAACGTGACAGGGGGTCAGCCCATCGCCGTTATAGAGTTCACACACCTTGTGGTGTGCGGGTTTCATCACGACGTTGTCCTTCACTGTACAAGCGTTGCGTTGCGTACATAGGCTGTGAAAAAGAGTCCCATTGGTACACGCCCAGTAGCCGGACTCGACCTCCCGGTTCCGTTACTGTTCCGTAATAATGTATTCAACGTACAGACATAACGTTTCAATCCTTTACAGGTGTTATATGTATAGACGGCGGATGTGAGCTAGTCGCGGGACCCGGTTTTATCCGGTTTTATTTCTACGCGGTGTGCTCTAGAAATGGTCGCGCGACGCGCAAAAAGCAGTAAGTCGTGATTTACTCGTTTTCTTTGCGGAGTTGTCGCGCCCAGGACGGACCTATCTAAATGATAAATGTCACAAGTCAGTCTATTTACTGAGAGCACTACTTTGTTTTGTGTTCTAGATAGTTTTTATAATGAATAATACTTAATAATAAAAAGAATAATTAACGACAGGTTTTTTTTTAATCTTAAAAATAGCATGAAATAGAATGTCAGTAAGCGTAGCGTCTGTGGTCCAGTTGGTCGGATACTTGTACAGAAGGTACCTATACACCCCAGTGACTTGAAGACCTTCTAAAGGCTAAATCTTAAAGTTCTCTCCAAGCTCTTTTTTTGGTGTTACGGACGTGAATTAATTAACTAAACACTCCTTTAAACAAACACTAAACACTGCAGTACCAGACGTACCTATATGTAACTGAATCATCATCATCATCAGCCACATAACGTCCTCTGCTGGACGAGGGCCTCCCTCAATGAGATCCGTCATTTGGGGTGAAATGCCAGTAATCGCCACGCTTGGCAGGCGGGGTGGCGATCGCAGTGGTGTTGTGGTTTAACTCACAGAGAGCGCTGCTGCCCGTCCTCTGGAGAGCTCCCTCGGTCGCCTCTTAGGACCCCCATGACGGGAAAAGTTGGGCTGGGGTGGTGACACATGTATTCTATTCGCCGTCACCACACGGCTAATATAACTGAATAGGAAACCTTCAACAGATGTGGAATAAGGAAGAACTCGAACAACAAAGAACACGGAAAAACGGAAACAAGTCCGTAAGGTACTTACCTTTTTCGCTCGCAAGTTTTTCTTACACAACACATTGTTAGGTTTACTACAAACTGCGTAACCTATAACTATATATATATATTTTTTCTTCTTATTTCTATACCGTCTTTAGTTTAATAACTATGTGGGATCCAAGGCAGAAGGCTAGGCCCCCCGGGATCTAGCCCAGTCGTCACTGATTGAGCTCTTGTCTATTCTGGATGCCGCTGTAGATCCTGGCTCTAACAGGAATCACAGTGGTGGGAAAGTGGGTGGGAATAGCCCGGATATATAAAAAAAAACCTATAACTCAGAATAAGAAAGAAAGAAAAAGTACTGGCTGGAAACAAAACCAGCCTGAAATAAAAAAAAAAAAGAGTTAAATCACCGAACGTTCGCAAAATTGAATTTCGAATAAAGAACGTGATGCGGCATTTCACAATAAACAGCGCGCGGGCGAGGTCGACGCCAAGTCCATTTCCCAAATTAGAAAAGAGGTGAAACAATGGCGGTTGATATATTTTGTCATTTTCGCGCCATTCGCTGGCGAGTTTTGACAGCGCGCTTAATTAATGTGCCGCCATGAAAGGTGTGACAAGTAATGGCTGACGATTGCCGTGGATATTTGTAATGCGCTTTGTTTATGAACAATACAAATAATGTACGGTAATATAAAGAGAAACTGGCTGACGTAACGGGCTGTAGTCGTCGTCCATTTAACTGTTGCTTTTTTTGTACAAGATGTATTCAGCAAATGTATTTGGAAACTTCTAGATGGTTTTGCATCTGGCCTTCATCTCTAAGAGCATACAGGTGTATATTCTACTTAATATTATAAATGTGAAAGTTTGGATGGATGTCTGAATGGATGTTTGTCCTTATTTCACGCAGAAAGTACTGGACGGATTTTGATGAAACTTGGCAGTATTGTAGCTTATAAACTAGAATATCATCATCATCATCAGCCCATACCTGTCCAGTGCTGGACAGGTACTGTGAAGCCGAAAACAGATCACAGTGGCGTGCAATTGGAGAGGCCTATGTCCAGCAGAATATAATATAGGCTATAAATTATATAGGTAAAACAACGTTTGCCAGGTCAGTTAGTTTGTAATATTAATATATTCCATTGCTGGTTCTGAAGTATCAGTAGGTTGTTATAACGTAACAACAACAGCAATGAACTGTAAAAATAACTCTAATATGATTTTTCTTGTAGCCTGATTTTTTTTGCAGAATCCTTAGGAAGTTACTCCTTTCATATTCATTTTTTTTATCGTAACTTGATAACGATATGTACCTACTTCAGTTGCATTGTTTTTCCCTTTTAAGCCGAAGTATTTCTGTAGACTACAGTAAGTGTTTAAAAATTATATATGTGTCTACGTTTAACCGTTTGGGCTGTGCGTTGATATGTCAGTCAGTCAGTCAGTCATTCAGTCAGCTTTTCCTTTTATATATTTAGATGTCACTTCACGCCTTTTACTGCCAAAACGAGGTAGCATTTGCTAAGGAAGTGCCCACGGTTTACCAACTAATATGAAGTTGAAAATAATAATAAATAACAAATAAATATTGTACAACAACACACACATTGCCTTCATTCCATGTTAAGTACCTAAAGCACTTGTGTTATGGAAATCAGACAACGAGATATATTTACTTATATTTTTCTTTTTCATTTAAATATATACTTATATAAATAAAACACAAGTTGAAAAGTTCCAAATCATTTGTTTTTATACCAAAAGTTATCGAAAGTAAATTATGTTGAACTGTTGGTACTTCGATCTACTGGAACTGGTTCGATCCAAGAATGTATTTATTTATGTAGGCAAATGATCACGAAATCTAATTTGTATATGGTACTTGAAAAGCGGTTAAAATTATCCGCGCCGTACAGAAACAATAATCATTTACTGTAATAACAGTTCTTTTTATGTTTTGTTATTTAAGTGCCTACTATTCTGAGTTTATGACCCTTTCTAAACGAAGAAAAGAAATGATGCGTGACTTTATCAAATAATACACATAGGAATTAATAAAAAACATGTTGTATGCAACCACACCACCCCAGCCCAACATTTCCCGTCGTGGGGGTCTGTGAGGCGACCGAGGGAACTCTCCAGAGAACGAGCAGCAGCGCTCTCTGTGAGTTAAACCACAACACCACTGCGATCGCCAACCCGCCTGCCTAGCGTGGCGATTACTGGCATTTCACCCCAAATGACGGATCTCATTGGGGGAGGCCCTCGTCCAGCAGTGGACAAGTGCCTCTGCCTACTCCGCTTTGGGATTAAAATGCGTGTGAAGTGTGAAGTATATATACATATAATATATAAAATTTCCATGTCACAATGTTAGTTACCGTACTCCTCCGAAACGGTTTTGCCGATTGTTACCAAATGTTATAATATACGTATTCAGTAGGTCTGGGAATCGGGTAGGTACTGTCTATTTTTTAGCATATACCAGTTGTACTTCTCCCAATACACGGGGTACAAAGGCAACTTATTATGGCAAAACAAATGTTTGCCGGGACAGCTAGATCAAGCACATTTTAGAAGATTGCAATCAAGATTATATTTTACAAAAACTAAATTCATTCATAATTTATTCAAAATGTGGTGGTAAGTCATTGATACAGGCATGGGGGACAGGTAGGAGACCAATTCAGAAGATTAGATTTGATTTAAATAAATTAGAGTTTTTTTAGAGCTAAAAATGTTCTTGATCCCTAGACACTTTTGATGGGTGTATGTCTCGACCTTTTTAGCCAAGGTTTCTATCAAACACGAACCCAAAAACTAATTTTCGAGTGCTTAATTTTGTTACTAGTTTCCAAACTGTAATTACAGTTATCATTATGTCAAAACAGTAATTGGAAATGTTATTTATTGGTGCTTGATTATAGCCTTTTATTCCGTCGCATCGGAAACTGTTGGAAAAGTTTCCATTACCTACCTACCTGTTTGAATAAATTGTAGTAATATCAGGTGAATCTACTGTTTTTTAACCGACTTCAAAAAAGGAGGAGGTTCTCAATTCGTCTGTATTTTTTTATGTTTGTTACCTCAGAACTTTCGCCTGGGTGAACCGATTTGGATGTTTTTTTTATTTGAAAGCTGGTGCTTCCCGTGTGTTGGGAATCTTATACTATACTAGTGGACGACCCGCGATTTTATTCCCGTAGTTTATTAGTACCTGCATCCCAAATTTGAAGCGTCTAACTTGAGCGGTTTAGATTTTTCATACAAAAGGATTTTCTCGTTAATTCCCGTTCCTGTGGGAATTTCGGGAACTCCTTTCTTAGTTACCCCTACGTTACCTAAGCTACGTTCGTACTAATTTTCAAGTGCCCACATTTCGCCGTTTGGGCTATGCGTTGATATGTCAGTCAGTCAGTCATTCAGACAGCTTTTCCTTTATTAATTTTAGATTTGTAAATACAAAGTGTAAAACGACCCCGAGCAATGGTCTTAGAAACGTTGTTGAGCTCTTTCTACGCTCTGTATAAAATCTATAAGTAGATAGATTTTAGATTTTTTGACATTATTTGTATTATTTTTGTGTACCAATGGGACGATTGTGGAACGCAATAAACTCATTGAGTATATCAAGCTTGTTTTTGATTATTCGCGTCAATATACCACTGAGCCGGTGAACAATATTGATTTATAATATCCGTGCGCGGTCCATTAAAAAATGATCAAGCCCATGCATGCAATGGTCTTAGAAACGTTGTCCGGCTCGTCAGAACAACAATAAACAACACAATACAAATATGAACAACTTTTACTATGACGACAATGCGGGGAAATGAAGAAACATAACAACAAAAGAACCGACTTCAACCCTTCAAGCCGTAAACTAGAAAGTAAAAAATAAATTTACTTCTTACAAAGTAATACGTATTTTCATTTAAGTTGTTTAGTAAAAATACCTAATTAAAAAATGGACTAGACAGACTCCACTGGAGGTGGAGTCTGGCTACTGGCTTCATGCTTTGCCAACAGTGAGTACTGGTACTCTATTAGATAGGCAGACTCTTTCGTTAGCTGTTGCTCTGCGTTTGGGAGTCCGTACCAATGAGCCGCATAGTTGTCCTTGCGGAGTCCGTGTTGATGGGCTACCACGGTTTGTCCTGTCAGCGCAGCGCATGTCGTTTGTCTTGCCATGCTGACAGCATATTGTATTATAGACAGCATATTGTATTATCATAGTTTGCATGTTAATTTAATTTAATATATAAATAATTGTTATTTTTTATAAAGATTGATTGTTAATATTCATTGTATTTCTGAATAGTGTTGTATTTGTTTAGATCCTAATTAAATAATTATTTTAAAATATTGAAGTAGATGCCCATTACTTGGCAACGACGTATTACTTTGTAAGAAGTAAATTTATTTTACTTCCCTACCTACAATGCGACATGGCTTGGTAATGTTACCTAGATGACGTCATCTTCGTTAGTACTTATTCTGTTAGTTGGGATAAAATTGATAAAATTTTAATGGGACCATCTTGAAAGTAAACCCTGTCGAATGCAAAAATAATTTACAAAATCGGTTCATAAACGACGAAGTTAGCCGCGAACAAACATAAAAAGCATATACGGTCGAATTGAGAACCTACTCCTTTTTTTTAAAGTCGGTTAAAAATGTTCATCTCCATACAAAAGAGACTTTTTTTTGCCTCCGGAGATGTCACATGACTATTGCTCGGGGTCCTTTTACACTCTATAAAATATGCATAACACATACATTAACATGTGCGTAAAGGTTACATTGTTCAACACGAATAACTGCTACTGTTATGTCAGACAACTTTTTCCTCCTTTCATTTTGTTTGTGACGAGTACCTACACACACTACAAGTGATGGTGTTTCAAAAACTTTTCACGCGATACCGGCCGATATTGAGCAATGCACGCCACTTGTGAACCTCACTCGCCGTAGTGTTGGGATCGTTAGATATCGATATTTGTGACAAATTATATCGATAGCTACTTTTACGAAATATTATCGATGGTATCGATTTAGAATGCTGAAAGTAGGTATTATAATAGTCAGAACTTACAACAGCAGCACATTAAAATACACACATCTGCTACACTCTCACACTTGCATCGCTCTGGCATCGTAGCGGGGAACGATGTACATCGCTGCCTCACTACGGACAACAGTAAAATGAAAGTAACGAAACCAGCAATGTACATCGTTTGCCACTACAACGAATCTACCAGCCTGAAAGACTTAGGCGTCTGAAACCTTACCCTTTGAAAATATTTTATTTAAACATTTTTCACTAAAAGCATTCTTTCAACGAGAACGATTTTGGAAAACAACAGAAACCATACACAACGTCGAGAGCTCGATTATTTTGGCGTGACGCCATAATGGACGTACACTTTTAATGTTGGGATAGGTCGTTTCTTTGATTTTAATAATAGAATACTGGGTCATTTCACACACGGCCATCGCAACTCTCAGACCAAACTCAACGAGACAAGAAGTCTGTCTCTTTCCCAACAAAATATTTGGAATATGACCTACCGTGTTTATTAGCCGTGTGGTGACGGCCTGAATAGAATACATGTGTCACCATCCTAGCCCAACTTTTCCCGTCATGGGGGTCGTAAGAGGCGACCGAGGGAGCTCTCCACAGAACGGGCAGCTCTCTCAACTCACAGAGTTAAACCACAACACCACTGCGATCGCCAACCTGCCTGCCAAGCGTGGCGATTACTGGCATGTCACCCCAAATGACGGATCTCATTGGGGGAGGCCCTCGTCCAGCAGTGGACGTTATGTGGCTGATGATGATGACCTACTTCTGGATGTAAACTGCCACTTTTACTACACACATCAAAAGTGTCTAGGGATCAAGAACATTTTTAGCTCTAAAAAAAAATCTAATTTATTTTAATCAAATCTAATCTTCTGATTGGTCTCCTACCTAATTCCCCATGCCTGTATCAATGACTTATCACTACATTTTGAATAAATTATGAATGAATTTAGTTTTTGTAAAATACCTCTATATTCTTGATTGCAATCTTCTAAAATGTACTGGATCCCTAGACACCTTTTGATGTGTATACTAATTTGACAGTTCGGATTCAGAAACGGACAGAAAATATCTTCTTACTCTTTCATTTTCTTTAGTTGTATTGTCTTGTTTTATTCTACACGTCAGTTTTGGATTGCAAGTCCAGTCAAGGACGAAAATCCAAATTATTCTAGCAATAGAGAGCGTCTGTGGTCCAGTTGGTCGGGTTCTTGACTTGTAACCGGGAGGTCGCGCGTTCGAGTCCGGCTACTGGACGTGTAACAATGGGACTCTTTTTCAGAGCCTATGTACGCAACGCAACGTTCTTACGGTGAAGGACAACATCGTGATGAAACCCGCACACCACAAGGTGTATGAACACTATAACGGCGATGGGCTCACCGTGTGTCACGTTGGGTTAAATACGCTTGGTAAACCTTGGGCATTTGCTTTAGCAAGTGCCTCTGCCTACCCCGATTTGGGGCCCCATGAAACACATAGCCCACTGTTACATTATTATACTGCTAAAATGGATACATTGCATTTACACAAACCTGCATACAAAACCGTAATATCTCCATTGCAATAAGACTTTATAACTCCACATTTCCATACAAGGACTTCCTCTAACTGTACGTAAAGCATCTCGAAATTTGAAATCTTCTAGAAATGTGAAATCTCTTTGACCGTTTCAACTAAAAAGGTCTTAGTACTTACGTCTTAACAGTCGAACATCACCATATTTGCGTGAGCTATGTGACCTTTGAAATTCGGTTGAAGACAGCTTGAAGACGTGCACATGCGAGCCCAACCCGCCCCGGCCACGGGCGGTGCCTATTGGAACACAAAGAACTTGCACTCCGTTGAGCAATCCCTTTTCTTTGTCCGAACTTTGAAACTGGAACGAAACGGGAGCCATTTTGAAATGCGTGACGTCATCGCCCAAAGTTACGTATGAGCCTCATAATTTGGACGGAACAGTTTAAAAAATCTTTTTGCGGCAAAACTCTCGCAGTATTATAATTCTTGTTATTGTTGCTGAGGAATTTCCAGACGAGTAAAATTATAATGAGCGTTTTCCGACTTCCCCGGGCGGTTGGAATTCGTACTTTATTTTCGGTAAGTTTTGTTTTACTTTGTGCAAAGTTTTATTTTTATAATTGTTTTGGAATAACTTATTCTTGTTCAACATGGAGTATGGTTGAACTGGCCTAATTTTCGTATATAATTATTTCTGGCGGAACCGAATTTCCTGTATTCTAACAGCCCCACCATCCCTCTCTCTTCAATAGGATAGACCTGCCAACATTTCCGCCAATTTAAGTCCTAAGACATTCTTGAAAGAAAAATCAATACCTTTCCTTCCTCTTTTTCAGAGCCTTTCGCATTCGAAGAAACGCTACTTAGCTTAGCTTAAATATGAAAAAAAAACTCGTTTTACAGACATAAGGTGTATCATATGAAATCTATAACGACGATTAGCTCACCCTCTATCACGTTGGATTAAATACGCGCGCTTGACCATGGCATCTGCTTAGTAAGTGTTTTTTTTATGTCGAAGCGGAAATCCTTTTTGGATACCCAGCCGCTCAGGGGCACTCACACCGACCAAAACCCCTCGGCGGTGCATGACAGGTGACTTCGGGATCTCCAAAGACCGCACCGCTGTCACCCGCGCTGAGGTGTGCTTCTGCCTACACTGTTCTCCCTTTACCAGGCAGAGGGAATATAGATCCCACCTAATATTATTGATTTTAGACTGTATTTTAATGGAATAAAGTTTAAAATTAGGTGGGATAGTATTTTTTTTAGGTTGTAGGTACTTACACACAGTATATCCTTTAGTACCAACATGACATAAGAACAATTCCATCTAATCACCAAACTCACATAATGACAGACAATTTAAAATATCATCTTCAAGTCTCATAATGTCCACCTATAATGGTTGTAGCTCTGATACATAGATGTATTAAAAAAATAGACTCGACCAATGAAATAAAAATATAGTTTTAGAACATTTATTTCCAAACATTAAAATCCTGAGACGCAGCCT
>SJJU01006222.1:0-28997 GCA_012932125.1 Conopomorpha cramerella | reverse complement strand
ACATCACCAATCTGGTCTGTATATGTCCTTCTGGGGCGACCTCTACTCACTCGGCCCATTACATCACCATGTACAAACATATCTACCTACAGAAAAAATACTAGATTATTTTTGCGCTGTTCACTTCGACAAATATAATCATCTAAATATATAAAAGGAGAAACTAACTGAAAGACATAAACACAACCCAAATAGTTAAACTTACGCACTTGGAATTTGGAACGGACAAGACTGCGTAAAAAATCTAAACCGCTCGAGTTAGACGCTTGAAATTAAGTGCACTAAGAAAAGAATTCAGAAATTCCCACGGGAACGGGAATTAACGGGAAAATACTTTTGCATGAACAATCTAAACCACTCGAGTTAGACGCTGGAAAATAAGTGTACAAAGAAATTCCAGAAATTCCCACGGGAACGGGAAGGAACGGGAAAATACTTTGGCATGAAAAATCTAAACCGCTCGAGTTAGACGTTTGAAATTTGGGATGCATGTACTAAACTACGCGAATGCAATCGCGGGGCGTTCATTAGTTTTAAATAAAAAAGAACAGACTTCATTCAGCATTATAACCCCCCCTCCCACCTTAACGAATTTTTTATTTTTTCGAAGTACCCCTCGATTTATTTTTTTCCCATCATCAAACTCTGACTTCCTTATAATGGGAACACCGCTGAAATATGTTGTTTAAAAAAAAAAATAAGAATCTTCAATAGGTTCAAAACGAAGCAAGAGAAAACAACGAAGTTATCTGCGAACGAGCATAAGAATATATTTTTTTCTGAAGACGCTTAAAAATGGCGAATACTCGATGTTCTGTTACAAGTAAATGCTTAAGTCCATCAGCAACTTACATTAACTTCTAGAAGTTTCGTCATCCTCTGTACAAATCATGTATCTTTTTGGCAATTCTGTTATCTCTGCTTAAGTTTACACCTTTTTTCCGTTTTTTTTTTGTGGTTTTTACGTTTCGACTATGCAATTTCTTTTTTAATTTAACAAACCTTTTATAAGCTAGATAGTCAATCTTGTTTTATGATACTCAATTCTATTCGGAATGCCATTGACCATAAAATCACTGATACGGTGATGTGTCTTAAATAGAATACATTGTCGATTAAAAGGTTGATAACCTATGGAAATATTGTCAACTACTATTCTTGTAGGTTTTGCTTAAGAACGGCGTCGCACTCAACACTCAAGTTTTCTTTGACTTAAAGTTCATCCGTCGAATAGGACAATTTTACTTTGGGATATACATAATCATGTTTGAATACAACATCGGTCGATCCCACCTCCATCCCATGCCCTGCCTGCCTGAAGGGCGAAACTTTGGGCCGATCGTCGCGCGCAAGCCGTCCCGACTATAGGTGTTTAGTGTTTGAATACAAAAGTCACCAATCAGTTAAAAATCAAGGTTTGCGATTCACAGTTACCTAAATTCTTTCTAAAAATTAAAAATAAGTATCTCCAAATCCCGCCGCCATCACCGCCTCAACGCCCTGGAGCCCACCTCTGACCCACTTACCCCCCACCCAACCCCCACTAATTAAAAATATACTAAGGCGCCTTGACACGTGGCGGATTAAAAGGATTTCCAAGTGCGGCAAATCACAGTACAGTCGCGGAAGACTCAATGCGATGTGGCCAGTAAACGGTTTCTGCATGCGATGTGGCCATTTGTAAAGTTTTTTTTTTGGACAAAGAAGTTTTAAACAATATTTTGCTCGTGGGGGCGAATTATGGTGAATTTAGAACGTGGCTTTATTCCTGAGGCCACAACGCCAGCATAATTCTTTCCATACACTGTCATCCATACAGACCATATTACAGTTGTTATTATTACACAAGTTATCGAAAGTGTTTAACACTGTAGTGTTTTTATTTCCCTCCTCCTCTTCACGGCTTGCAAATTTTCCGAACGTCAAGAGGTGAACTTGGTTTAACTATTTATATATCTCAGAAGCACAATTAACCGCCCACTCGGCTAAAGTGGCATAACTTTGTTTATAATAACTAAATGCTTATGGTGTTGAATGACAATTTGTTAAGTGAGTAGTTGATGATAGATTGAAACATTTTATGACCTTTTTTTAAGATACCCTCAAGTGAAAAAATCATGCAATAATGAATTTATGAAGTTACATCGGAAAATTTCAGTGGGCGGTTAATTGTGCCTTTGAGTGTATATGGGCACAGATTTCCACTTATCATCATCAGAATAGAATTCCTACATAAATAAATTATCGTTTGCTCGCGATTTGCTCTACCTGCGATTCTCAACAACAGGTCTGATGTGTTTTTTAAATACCAAAAATTTTAAGGCAATGTACACCATCACGCCTTTTAATCCCGAAACTAGAGACATTAGCTAAATGCTCACGATCAACTAAGCGCTCACCCCAAACTCCAAACTTAAAGAACGAAAGATACAGGGCGACACATCTGGGACCCAGACGGTCCCTGCAGGAGATCGTCAAGGACACAAGGGGTTTGTTGCGGTTCCTCGAGGAGCCGGAGTGGTTGGAGTAACGCCACCCAAATCACGCACAATAGACGCAATGGACGTCGAGCCACAGTACACCAAACTTTAGTGTTGTTTAATTTTTAAATTGTCAGTCTAAAAGTGATCTAGCAGTGTGTGTTTAGTATGCATGTAGAAATTCAATACTCACTTCCCAGACAGCACGAGCGACAGGCTGTCGACTTTGGTGAGCTTCTCATGGGCGTACAGCTCCTGGCATTTGAGATGGCGTACGCTCCTCATGCAGGAGAGCGCACGCCGGAACTGTCGGCGCGACACCTTCAGCGGCTCGAAGAGCGCGACGTATACCTTAAAAAAATAACAATACACTGTTACAACAGGTTCCTACAGTTTTAGACAACTTGGCGAACACAATAAATGCTCATCACTAAAGCATAATCCCAGAGGCAAGAATCCAACCCGACCACTAATCTTTCCCGGTCGTCAAATTTTTCAATTTACGACGACTTAAAATTTTAAACAAACAGTACGGAGTAGATCTTATATTTGTATAGTTTATCTTCGTGAACATAGTTCAGCTTATAATAGTTGGAGAAGTACTGATAGATACCAACGGCTGTGCTCTGCGTACGCTTCAAAGACATGAAAATAGGACAAGGGAAGGAGTTCTTCGAGAACCAACGCGGGAGCTCTATTCAAGTGTAAAACAATGGTAGCGTAAAAGATATGGAGCTGTATTTGTTGTGGTAGTACTAAGGCCCCCGAGACATGTTAGCCCTGTTGGTTGTTGTAAGAAGTTCGCACGATTGCGATACTGACAACTATAGGGATCTACCGTTATCAGTATTTTTTATGGTACTGAGAAGAGAGTAATCGGGAAGAATACAAATATCAAAGACTAAAGATATCTCGAGTGTGTATTCTGTAGGCCTGCCTGATTCATTCATCACTTACTCATCAACGCCCAGCCCAAACCCTTGAACTTAGGAAACTAAAATTTTGCACAGGGGTTTCATTTATGATGGTAAGGTGAGATAAAAAAGGATTTTCACCCACTGAAGAGGTGAAAAGGGGTAGAAGTTCATATGTGAAAAACGACAATTTTGAGTTATGGTTCTTTAATTTGCTGGTAGTCCTTTTAAATAGTAATTAATACTGAAAATATAAGTATATAACATAATTTCCTATCATTCTTCGTCAGTAAAATCATAATACAATGAGTCATGTTTTCTATCTAAAAGCAATAAATTCAAACCGACTCTATAGGTTAAGGGTCAGAAGTAGATACCATTGATACATAGTAGAGAAGAAAACATTTGATAAGTATTGTGAAAACAGTGTAAAGAGATTACAGTACAAAAGAAAGCAAATTCATGGTTCATTAATTCTTGGAAAATGTAACAGTATACCTACTTGGCTACTGTCAACTAAATTCAATTAATCTGGCAAAATTGAAATTTGCGTTAGAAAGATCTTATTCCGTTGTACAATTGTACAAAAGTCGAATTCGTTTATCAATGGGCTAAATTAATTTTCTATTCCAACCCGAAAGATATTTCCATTTGGGACATTGCCTCAGGGATCACGAATTTAGACTTGAAATTTTAAAAGATGCCGTCCAAAAACTCTAAATTTATATATTTTGGACATGCCATCCTAGAATATCCCTTCAGGCAGTGAAACGACAGAGCTAATGAATGCAAAGTGGGCAACCCCGCTCGACTGGACAGTGATTTCTGCTCGTCATATCGTAACACTACTTGACTATTCATGAATAGTTAAGAGATTTCCAGGATTTACTCTCAGCTGGAACGAAATGATCGAATAATTTCACACCATAATCGGCTCTTTTGGCGAAACAGGAAACTTATTAAGTAGTTTGTCCTTCCGGTAAACACACAAATTTTATCATTTGTTTAATGAAAAACACACGAAGTTAACGAGAACAGGATTACGAATTTATTTGGCCTTCATATTGTGGTAAGCTCAAGGCGGATGCAAAGGTAATATACATAACTCCGCTTACACATAACCAATAAAAATAAATGACGACAAACTATTTGTATAGAACCAAAAGTGCAAGAGTTCAATTTGCACTTAGTCGATAAGCAGATAGACAACTCGTCTATGATACCTACGTAATGATTTTCACTCGAACGTGAATCTTGTGAATTTATTTCTAGATAAAAATGTTGAGATACCTACTCAAAATTCTGACTTGGATTGCCATCGTAAAAGTTAAGAGAGTAAGCAAATGTTCATAAAAACTTTCGGAGGCGGCAAAACAGACACGATAAATAAATACCCCGGGACAATTCACTCACGGTGACCTGACCTCAAACTAGTATACGAGATGTAGAAGTTTTATTGCTACCACTATTACAGGCGTTCAATTAAATTGTTCCCATCAACCGCAAGCGAGTCATATAAAGCAGTAAACATTCCCACACCAATTTAACAATTAAATTAATTCGTCGATCCCGGCCCACCGGACCAAAGCCTAATAAAAACCTCTGAGGCCGTTTTAGCTGTTTACATGCCCTCGCTTTACGTTTATAGAAGCCGCAATTTGATTGGCGGTAGCAACTATTTTGGTGAGCTTACTACCATATGGAAACTAATAATTAAATTCAATAAAAAAATAAGATTCAGCATGTGTGTTGTTGTGTTCCTATGACACCCCAGAGGTGCAGAGGGCCCTGACAAGATCACGCCACGCCATCCCGTCCTCAGCAACGCTCTTGGCCTCGCTCCAGCTCACTCCTGCGGCAAGCAGTTCAGCATGTGACGAGACACAAAATCTTATCATGAAAAACTATCTTGAATTTATCAAGGCAGCAAAATCAAAGAGCACGTTCCTTTCTGGATAATCTCCAGATAATCTCCAATAACTCGACTCTCGAGATTTGTGCGTCCGCGGCAAATCTGGACATTCTTTAATGTTGACATTCCAATGCAAACTATCTAACCAGATCTCTCGAACTGTATCTTACAAGACTAGACCAGACATGTCCCTATTATTCTATCCGTACGTGAGGAATGACAAAAACAAAAAGCGAAACGTGGTCTAGGTACCTACGTTCTAGAAAAGGCAATTCCAATATTGCAGGTTGCATTCTCGGCTAAACATACGTTTGCGTTTGATGAACCACTTTTGGGAACAGTTGGTTCCTGGAAATAGTTCAGGAAATAGACTTTTAGGGTACCTACGAATTCTTGAGGCTTCGACGCCACATATTGTTTTGAAGCCTTCATTGCAAGCCAGATGCTTGTTTGTGTCGAGCTATTTTTCGAAATATCTGTGTGTTGTTTTAGCTTTTGGCCAAATACTTTGAAGAATTCCTTTTGTATTTATTCTTTTATTGAGGAAGTTTATTGTTCAGTCGTAAAGTTCCGGCCACTTCCACTATTGTACGTTTGAGATTAATGTGTTTTTACCTCCATAATATGTATTTACTGCCTAATCATGATTTTGCCATGTCAGTTGTCAAATATTACGATAGTATTTCGCACGTACGTTCGTTAGCAAAACAAGGTTGACAGTAAAACAGACTGCGGTATTTGGTGAGACAAAACACAAATATGGCGAGCACACAAGAGTTAGAAAACATCGAATTGTGCTGTACGCAATGGTGTATTTTTTTACTACGGTCTCACAGGTGGTGGGACCACGCTCCATACATGTTTGCCCATTGTCCTTTACTTGAAAATAACTCACGATAAGATTCATCCCGACCACGTGCAAACTCCCAGGAAGATATAACCACATTAATGGCCCAAGACGCCAAAATAATACCACTATTCTAGCTCAGTTGTAGGTATTCACACAGAAAGCATGGTACCTACCTTGTCATTGTCTCATGTCATAAAAAAATAATCCTTGCCACAGGATGAAAAGATGAAAAAAAAACTATTCAAAGGGCATATCTGGAGAGAATGGATGAAAGTCGATTAACGAAAGAGTGGGTGATGTAATGGGCCGGGTGAGTAGAGGTCGCCCTAGAAGGACATACATTGACCATATTGGTGATTTCCTGGCGGAAGGTGGCGTAAAAAGTGCTCGAAACCGGAGGTCGTGTAGGAAAAGATGTATGAATGTAGATGAAGCGAAATGGGTATGTCAGGACCGTGACAAATGGAGATCTGTAGTCTCTGCCTACCCCTCTGTGAGACAGGCGTGAAGTGTATGTATGTATGTACAAAGAAGTGTTATCACTCCTTTCGTACCTCACATTCGCCTACAAAAAAAAATCGTTCATACACACTTTGCCATTTAATTCTTGTTTTTTTTTTTCAGAAGAGTCCCGTACCGAATCCACATCGTATTTGAGAAACGTAAAACGGTAATTCTCGTAATTACACAAGCTAGTATCAAATGCCCGCGCAGCAATCAATACACCAGTTGTCACAATTAGAGGGCTGGTCCGTAGTTTTGAAACTTTTCCAACTTCATTAAGATCCCTCAATGTTTAATGATTTTGGGTCGCATTCATTTAAGAAGCAGATAGAGGGGACGGCCCATGTCACGTGCAGGATGACATGCGTGCCAACATCCTTGGGACTACTCGAAGAGTTAAAGCCAGCTCTGACACTAGCGGACCTCGGACTTCGAAAGCGTGCAGGAACACCGGGATCGATGCTAGGAAGAAGATTAATTTAGTACGTTTTCAGACGAGATCTCAACTTTATTGTCATCCACTGCATATACTTTGGAAACATTTGCATACAATACGTTGGAAATTGGACTTTAATCTCATGTAAGTAAAGGTGAATATACTAGAGCCTCGTCAATCTTCGACTGCACCAGCGAACGGTCGCTATCTTTCGGACCAGTAAGGTCGTATTTATGACAAGGCCACCGAGTAAGCAAAGGCGACAGTCGAAAATAAAATTGGTCGCAGGTGAGCATTAAGATACCGCAGCAGCTTGCAGATTATATCTTGTGCCTTTTACAATTACAGGCTAGTGTGTTGCGTTCCATGACTAGGAAGTTTCGATACATATTCCAGTTACTTCTTACCAATCGCTGTATAAGTTTCTATTAATTGGCTATTTGGACATTTCCAGGGGACGGCTTCGTATTTGCGTCGCTCTGACATCGCAATGTCAAACTATATGCATATGTAATTTATGTAATTCCTTAAGGCTATGAAGTAATGGCACCAGCAATGCACATAATTTGACGCTGCCATGGCAGCGCAATTCAACTACGAGAGTCTAACAAACTTGACACCCTGGACATTAACATTCAGCAAAGCATCTGACCACCCTTTACTTAGTCAGATGACATTATGCTATTCCAACTAACGGTAAACGTATTACAAACTATTAAAGAATACAAGAATTAACGAACTTCAGCTGTTACAAAAATATGACGTATTCCAGCCACACTGCAACAGATAGGAATATTTTGAGATATCTTCATAGTAAGCATTTGATCACAGCTGATCTTTGAGGCACTACTTTTAACCAGGAAACATTATTGCACTCTGCACTCCTAGGTCATACGGCTCGAATGTTGCTAAGTGTAATACTACGATAGGATTATATCGAAAATTGACTTCACGACTAGCGAACCCTGACCTCTGAAGCAAAAGCAATTCCTCACATCAAACGAGCTGCAACGAGAAAGTCGACAAAATGCAGTCCATAGTTTATACTGACCCAGTTTCGTGCACCTTAATGGATTGTAGTTAAAATACTAGACACTTGGGTAAATGGGTAAATTCAATGGACGTATCCAGAAAATCCAATCTGTTTATGTATATTTGGTTAAATTGATGAAATGGATCAAGAGGGAATGGTTCAGCAGAATCAGGAAACCTAGATCCTATACCGTAATAATTACACTTAACTACTTTTGTTTACGTATTCCAACATCGTTTCAAAGAGAATATTTACGCTTTCAATGTGTAATTTATTGCAAAGTAAACTTAAGAGCGTTTCTTTGAACAGAAAGCTGTTTTAGACTTTCAGAAAGCTGGTTATTTTTCGGTGGAGCAAAAATAATCAAGTAGGTTTATGTACAAAAATAGTCTAGGACGCTCCACGGTTTTATAAACTTCATTTCGTGGGAAATATACACATTTCAGTATAAAAACGAAGCTGAGATTATTCACACTGGGTTTTAGGATTTTGGTGTTTCTGCTGCTTCTATATTCGCTCCCTGTAAAGTTCAACACTGTATTTTTAAGTGTTTTTGTTACATAAATATTACTGTACGAAACATTACAATGTCAACAGAACAATAGGAAAATATTAAACGTTACGTTAGTTAGGAAATATATTTTGTCATGGTGGAACGCGGGACGAAAGAATGCTGACTGACTTCTGTTGTTTCGGTAATAAGTGATTACAAGATCAGTCTGCTTGGTAGAAACCTATCGTGTTTTCTACACCACTCCATTCGTACTCTTAGACGTAGTCCATAAATAAGAACATAACATATTTCAGCGCATGTGCAGTCCATTTCCGTTTAAAATATACCTCGGAACTCTAGAGCCTTCGATTTATTTCCAGTTATAGTTTCAAAGCGATGAATTAGTTAGTAGGCCTACCTACTATATGCATCTCTTCAGAGTTTATCGTTTGGATGGAGTTTTGATTTAAAAATATTAGTAATTTTATCACTATGAACAAGCGTTTGAGCACCATCCTGTCTGATGTTAAGCAGCGACTAGTCCGATTATTCTATTAGTCGAATACATATACATATCGCACCCTCAGTATAATAAAGGCGCAATTCAAAAAACCGTAGTTTTGGGAAATTGCAAAAAACGTTGCGCGATTTATAACTTTTCACTTTGACTGTTTATTTCTCACTGAAATTCCTGAGAATATTACTGTTTTATATTTTAAAACTAAAGTTAAGGAGGTCTGCTATGATACTAAGAAAAAAAATGGTTTAATTCTGATGTAGATTTTTTTTTTTTAATTCAATGTTAATTAAAAAAAGGCAACACGAATTCGAATTCTTTATTCTACCTTAAAAATGCCTTTGTTTTACATTTCATCGGATAGAGCGAGCTTTTTTTAGTAAGGTTTCGGTTGTAACTCAATTTACCGGATTTTTGAATTGCGCCTTTATTATACTGAGGGTGCGATATATCCGATTCTAACTGGCCGATCCGAGCAACGGAATTATGATTCCCTACACTTTTTATGCTTGAGGGAGTTTAATGCTCTCAATCTCTTGTCAATTTACAAAAAAGGTACAGAAAGACAGTTCAGCGTTTAGCCCAAAAACATTGTACAACATGTTCATTGAAATGTTCATTAACGAGTTCCGTATAGTAAAAATTACTATACGGAACTCCTACCGTACAGCCAATTCTAATCAGGTATACTCAAGACCACAGGAACAATAGACGACAAAATTAACAATTGTGTATTGCATTTTTCACACAGACAATAAGGAGAGAATGTAACAAAAAGTACAAAAATGGAAACTGTAAAATTCATTTCGCACCGCGTTCCACTTCATCCATTGTCTTAGTAAAACAATAAACAAATGATTGGTGACACAGCAAATCGAACAGTAGCTATTGCTGGAACTGAACCACCAAAGGTTGTATTTTCCTTGCGCTGCCGAGCTCAGACCAACTTGCCTTTCGAGTGTTTAGTTACTGCATCGAAATAGTTAGCCAAAGTGGAACGCTTACCCGACACTGATCAATAGTGTGAAACTGATTTCTCTCCTTTGCTGGACAGGCATTATTCACAAGGATTGATGGTCCCCAAAACGATTGTAGTTTCAGATCGGTTTGGGAAGGCCGTCAGTCGATTAGTCAACCCAAACACATCTAACGGTCTTTAGATGTTTTAAATGGTAACCTGATAAAGATTTACCAAAAGACGCGGTTTAGCTTTTCCGTCATTGTACCAAGATCAGCTTAAGTTGTATGTGAAATACAGAGTAACCAGATTCAGTAGAGCTGTAATAACTTTGGTATAAGTTACAATGCGTTTACTGGTAAGGGGGTTAAAGTTTGAAACTGTTTTGAACATGCTTAAAATGCGTTACGAAGGAAAATGTCCTAAAAACACTAAAGTTACAGACGCTCTAGTAATCTCAACTTCAAACTAACACACCTCTGAAAGGATTGTAGAATTAGGAGTAAGTATGAAGTAAAAGCTCGTAATGCTTAAATGGACTTGTTTATACACGAATATAAAAGTAAAGGAGAACAATAGTTTAAAGCGCATTCAAAACTAAAATCCTACTAAAACAACTCTGCATATTAGAGCAGTTTTTGTGTTTGCTGCAGTGCTCGTGTATGTTATTAAAACGAATCTTTATTGCATCGTTTAAAGCTGTAATTTCCTGATATTACGGACTATAGTAGCTTTTACAAAATACTTTATATCCTGCTATTTTGTACTCATGTCCTTAACCTTTGAGTTATTAAATAAGACAAAGCGATTGCAAGACAAATAATGAGCATTTTTATGCATGTAAATGAACTGCACGGTAGGTTTTTTTCTACGGGAAGAACAGGTGTGAACATTACCAAGTCTTCATTATTACTATTTATTGTTGATTCAATAGCTTTTTGTTGTATATTCAGAATGGCGGAATCAACAAACTGAAATTACCAGCCGCCACCATTGTAAGACACACAAAGTCACACCTGACGTTTCTCACAGTCTTTGGCACTGAGAATTTTAAATACATAGCTTTTTTTTATCAAGCGATTGCCCACCATCCTGACTCGTGATAGGTAAAGTTTTTTACTACTATAGTCCACACTAGCTTATTAGGTACCTATTCATTCTTGGGGCACACGAGTTCACCGAGTGGAGACCGCGTCTCGGCAAACGGAGTGTAGGACACCCTCAGGCAAGGTGGGCTGATGATACACGCAAGATGGCTGGCAGAAGCTGGATGCGAGAAGCCGAAAACAGATCACAGTGGCGTGCAATTGGAGAGGCCTATGTCCAGCAGTGGACAAATATGGGCTGATGATGATGATTCATTCTTAATTTGAAGACATGCAAACTATATTACAATGTGCAGGAAACATAGACTCCGACAAGTCATCACATATTATTTTTCATGGTTGTATCAATCAAGTAATGCATGTGGAAATAGTGCCAAAAAATCACAACATACCTACGTGAAACGTTGCATGTCAAAGCTTTCAGAGGATTAATGAACGAGCGAGAAAGCACGAGCGAAAGGGACAGAGAATAGGGGTTGTGAGCTTGGATAACGACGGTGTATGTTTGAACAACAAGAACAAAGACTAATAAAAGCGTAAACCTTTTTTTATGTCCCACGTATAACATGTAATAGGTGACAGAGAGAACATGAGACTTTTTCTGTGAACTTGTCCCGCAGGAATCATGACTATGATCGTAATTTGACAAGATATAATCTATACTAATATTATATTGTATATATATGTTTGTTTGTTTGAACGTGCTAATCTCAGGAACTACTGCTTCGAATTGAAAAATGATTGTTGTGCTAAATAGACCATTTATCGAGGAAGGCTTTAGGCTATATAACATGACGCTGCAACTATTAGGAGCGAAGAAATAATGGAAAATGTGACAAAAACGGGGAAAATTTTTCATCCTTGAGGGCTTCCGTTGCGTGCGCTGCGGAAACGGTTCAAGATAGCAAACATATCTAAAGAAAGATAATTTTATCCACGTTACAGAACAGCGCATGATGACGGATTGAAGATTCAAATCTATAGATATAAATATATAGATAACAGTAATTAATGCCCAGGAGCCAAAAGATTCCAAGAAAAAAATCCTTGCCTGAAACGTAATATTCCAAGTCAGAGAAATTAAATACAGTCCAATAGTTAATACCTAAGTACCGTCAAGGTTATCTAGACTTCGCCAACGCAGTGGAATAAAATAATGAGAAAAGATAATGGTCTAGTGACGCAATTTTAGATTGAATTCTGAAATGTCTCCTTGCAAATTATGATCCCTGATCAAATTATCGCAAATTTCAATATTGTCTTGTTTTAGAACCCAGGTCCCTGGAATATGAAATCAACGGTCGTAAAATAACTTCCTGGAGTCCGTGTTGCATGTGCAGTAATATCATTTTTTGCACATCGGGCAAGTGTCAGGCAAATAACGAAGGTAAGCTGAATGCTTGCCTTTGGTTAATAATCGCAGTGGTGTTGTGGTGTAACTCATAGAGATCGCTACTGCCCGTCCTCTGGAGAATTCCCTCGTTCGCCTCTTACGACCCCCGCGACGGGAAAAGTTGGGCTGGTGTGGTGACTCATGCATTCTATTCGCTTAATCACCACACGGCTAGGTTAATCGCTTGCTTATTTGCAATAACAATCATGTATGGACAGTGCATGGAACGTTACTGGCGAATAAATTGCCAGCTAAAACACTTTCAATGCAATTTACGTACATTTCGATATCGACCAAACTATTATTTAACATTACGTTTAATAGCCATCGATTACTAGATAGCTAATTTGCCGCAATAGGGCCGTAGTGATATTAGACAATTATATTAGGCTCTGAACCGACATATATGATGTAGCATAGTATATATGATGCCTCTATTCAGACGAGGACAATATAAGCGATAATAGATCCTTTGACGTACTCTTAGTATAGTGGACGAAAGGACTAGATAGCTGAGAATTTGCAAGAGTGAGAAGTTAGGGTTAAACTATATTTGCTGTTTACAATGCCAGAAGATTTTTAACAAAATATGTCGTTGTGTTCTTGTTGGAAATGAATCCTGGCGGCTGTGGAGACCTACTTTTTTTGGAAACGTTTTTGTATTTAATGTCTGTGTTGTTTGTCCTCTCTGCTAAACAAGTATTTGTCACCCCAAAGCGTGTGTTCTTAAATTGTGCTGAAATCTAACAATAGTTAGATTGTTTTTACAAACAACAGAAACACTGTTCTGAAATGTAAAATCGCGGGTGAATAGGTACCTAATGAACAAGTGTGCTCCATCGTAGACCACATCACTGCTTAACATCAGGCAGGATGGTGGTTCATTGTGATAAGAAAAAAATCTAATAACACGAAAGCATTCTCGAACAGCCCACTGATCGATTGTTATGATCGCCTAGCTAGTGCATCGTGAAATCAAAGGCTGCACTGTGCCACAGAAAATCCATTCAAGCCTACAACAAAGTTATTGTGACAAAACTACATCAACAAGTTTCATTTTCTTGTAGCACTGGCGTCACTACAGATGTCTTAGAGGGTATAGATCATTCGTAAACTGGTTCGATTATCCAGCGGCCTAACCGTCTGTATTGGCATGATCCATCGCTCGACTAACTTGCATAAAATCGATTCTCATTCACAATTTCCAATATATCTTGGACTGTCCATTCTTTAAGGCAGCATAACATATAAAGACCACAGTCTTGAAACAACAGACTGTTGTCTCGATCACAACTTGAAAAGTTATAAAACCATTTTGCCAATGAGCTCCGGGTGCTATGTAGTTATTTAGAAAGAAAGGCTCAGAGTGTGGAAGACTGTGTAGTTCTGTCTTGGTAGAATCTTGCGTGGCCGCTACGCCTACTTGGTGAGGATGGTTGCACACCATGCCCCACTGACCCACTATAGCATCGTACTGAATAAAGGATGATGTACATCCAAATTCGGTGGTGGGTGTTCACAACATTATTATACCTACACACCAATCAACGGCACACTTACATTAATTACGAACGATGCGAAAATATTCTTCGCATTTTTTTAACTCTATTGTTATTTTTTCGAGCGTTGCAACATTTTAAAGGTGATCGGTGCTAAATTTTGTTCGGAGAATTTAATACATGCAATTCACGCCCGTCTCTCAGAGGGGTTGGTAGAGACTGCAGATCTCCATTTGTCACGGTCCTGACATACTCCTTTCGCTTCTTCTACATTCATACATCTTTTCATACGCATGACCTCCGGTTTCGAGTATTATTTCACGCCACCTTCGGCCAGGACATCACCAAACTGGTCGACAATGTCCTTCTGGAACACCTCTACTCACCCGGCCCATTACATCACCCATATAAATAAATCTCTTTCGTCAATCTACTTTCATCCATTCTCTCCATATGCTCAATTTAATTTTACAAGATAATGGTAAAATTGACCCCAAGTTGGTATATTTTAATCTACATGTAATATAGTTTAAATTAGACACACCAAGCATTTGCATCGGGCTGTAACATAATTTTGAAAAACTAGACAAATTTTGACGAATCTGAATTAGGACAGACCCTTTTTTCATGCCGAAATTACGACGGAAATGGAACTCACAGGAAAACCCGAGTGAAACGCCGTGGAGGCTGTTTATAGACAATATCTATATATATACTAGCTGTCCCGGCAAACATTTGTTTTGCCATAATAAGTTGCCTTTGTACCCCGTGTATTGGGAGAAATACAACTGGCAGGTGGATAAAAAATAGATAGGAGCCGATTCTCAGACCTACTGAATACGCATATAAAATTTGGTGAAAATCGGTAAAGCCGTTTCGGAGGAGTATGGCAACGAAAACTGTGACACGAGAATTTTATATATTAGATATATATTTAAAACTTTAAGTACTAACTGATTCATTCATTACTGCTTCACCAACGCCCAGCCCAAGAAAGGGGATGCGCAAAAAGGGAGTAAAAGGGGGGGGGGGGGGTAGAAGTTTAGTTTATATGAGAAAAACGGTAATTTTAGAGTTATGGGTCTAAAACTTGGCGGTAGTATTTCTTAACTCCATTAGTCATGAATATTATGGCTATTTAATAGAGTGTTATTCAAACTTTAAGTATTATATTCCGAGCTACGAACTCTGCTTAATAAAGAAAATTAAGTGTAATTTTTATTTTATTTTTTATTTTATTTGGAACAACAAACAGACTTACACATAAGTACAATAAATCACAAAGAATCACATTTAAATATTGGGTGTAAGCCCCATGACGCTATCCACATGTAAGAATTAGTGAACTTAAATAATAGTAAAGAAGAGGAGACAGGTATTAAAGAGGGGAAAGGGAGGGGAGGGGAAAGAGATTTTCTTTTGGATGGAATTTTAGTATTTTTTATATTATGCAACAGGTACCTACAGTTTTATCACACAGCTGATGCCAACTTGATAAACAAAAAACAACCAAAGTAGCTTATCAAATATTCAAATGATCGGTAAATTCATTACAAGATTATATTTTACAATGATTGTTACAGTTATCAGTGATAATTCACTACCAGAATTACAAAATTATCTACTACATGGCTAAAGATAAATTGATAAAATTTATCTTTGTACAAAAAACTTTGAAAGTAAGAAAAAAAAGTTTGTATGCTATTCCTGCTATCCGGGAAATCGCGTCGCTTCTATTGGAATCAATTCTTCGTACAATTTTGATTTACACATGAGGAAAGTCGTGAAAATGTGCAATAAATTATTCTTATTATTTCGTTCAGACGCCGACAAACAGGGACAGATATTTTTTGTCGAGACATCCCACTGATATATTTATGAAGCGAAAGCTTGGATGGATGTTTCTTTCTCTTTCACGCAAAAACAACAACGTGTTTGAATAAAACTTTAAAATAATATAGCTTATACTGCTGGACGAGGGCCTCTCCCAATAATTTCATTGATTTGGAACACACACATATAATATATTTCATAATCAGCCACATGGAGTCCACTGCTAGACGAGGGATATGCCATTAATCGCCACGCTTAGCAGGCGGTATGGCGATCGCAGTGGTACAACACCACTGCGATCGCCGCGGATGCGGTTTAACTCACTGAGAGCTGACGGCAAATAGAATACATGTGTATGGGATGGAGATTCCAGCCCAACATTTCCCGTCTTAGGGGTCGTATGACTAACTGTCCAGAGGACGGGCAGCAGCGCTCTCTGTGAGTCAAGCCATGAGGCCTGCCAAACGTGACAATTATTGGCATATCCCTCGTCTAGCAGTGGACTTCATGTGGCTGATTATGAAACGTATTTCATAATCAGCCACATAGGTGCCCATAATACACACACATATAATATAGACACATCAAAAATATCTAGGAATCAAGAACATTTTTTGCTCTAAAAAAATTTTTTTATTAATATAAATCAAATATACTCTTCTGGATTGGTCTCCTACCTAATTCCCCATGCCTGTATCAATGACTTATCACCAAATTTTGAATAAATTATGAATTAATTCAGTTTTTGTAAAATATATTCTTGATTGCAATCTTCTATAAAATGTACTTGATCCCTAGACACTTTTGATGTGTGTATAATATGTGTGTATTATGGGCACCTATGGGAGTATTTTATGTAAGTAATTAAAGTCTATGTACGCAACGCAACGCTTGTACGGTGAAGGACAGCATCGTGATGAAACCCCCACACCACAAGGTGTGTGAACCCTCTAACGGCGATGGGCTCACCCCCTGTCAACGTTGGATTAAATACGCTTGGTGAACCGTGGGCATTTGCTTATTAAGCAAGTGCCTCTGCCTACCCCGCTTTGGGAATAAAAGGCGTGAAGTGTATTTATTTATTTTAATTAAAGTATCCAAAATATCACTGCAATGTGTAACGGATAGTGGAACCCGCCAGTTACACGTGACAAAAACGAATTACAAATACTGCACTGTGAAACTGCCATCAATCCCACTTTAAAACAGTTTCGGAAGTCTTAAAACCTTATTCCAAAACTGCCCACAATCGCAGAAATCCGTTCAAGTAACGTTTGTCTCGCTCTAATCGTCTTTGTGTAAGAGAGATAGACTACACTCAAGCGACGCTTCAGTACTGAACATTGATTCAGAAAACCTTAGTTTTTTCTTTATTTCTTCGCTCACGAAAGCTTTTGTCGGTACTTTGGCGAGTGACTTTAATTACTTTTACAGGAACCAAAGTATATCTAGTTAGACAAATGTAAAACTCTTTAACGGTTTCGGCTGGAGCGGCGTTACGAAACAGGAGTGACCTATATGTGAAAATGCATGCACCCAGGCACGATTTAGCGGAAAATAGTAATGTCGGCGATGAATAAGACTGCAGTGGCGTGCACTGGCTTTTACGACAATGTAGGCAGTAATCGCCAAGGATTGACACCTATGTATAGGTAACTTGTCTTTACGAAATATAGGCACCTACATATCTATTCACCCACAAAACACAAGACCTTTGTTAGCCTGTGTCGTGAGTACCTATTATTAGGTCGAGTAGCCAAAATACTAAGGTAGGCAGTGTCTTTTTGCCTATATGATGTGCACGCCATTGTAAGACTGTTATGTCTGCCTACCCCTGTGGGAGATGCGAGCATATGTTGTAACCATTATTAAGGTAAAAACTATGAATCGATCTATCAATTTGCAGTCTACCATCAACCTTTTTTTTATAGAGCATCTTTCTTTTTATTTCTAACTAGCTAATATAAATAAATAAATAATAAACTAGCTGACCCGGCAAACGTTGTTTTGCCAATATACCTTATCAAAAGTGTTTCTCTGCTATTATATGAACGTATTATACATAATATAAACCTTCCTAAAGAATCGCACTATGTATTAAAAAGAAACTGCATCAAAATCCGTTGCGTAGTTTTAAAGATCTGTCAAGTATTCGTATTTTTATTTTGTAGTAGGTATGTGTGTGTTAGATTTTGTAAAGCTTTAATGTAACGTTTATTGTTTAGTATATTTTATTTAGTATTTAAATTTATTACTTCTTATTGCCTCAACTTTTTTACCACAACTTGGATTGAATGGTAGAAAATGCAATAGCATTACGTCCGCCATTTGTAAAACTTTGCAATAAAGATGTTTAAAACAAAACACTACATTAGTAACGTAGTCCTGGGGGGAGGACGGGAAGGCGACCATTTTTTATATTCTATGTATTAATATCGATAACTAATGAGCGGTGTTCCACTAAAGACTGTTGATTTATTAATAGTTTATTTAAGTTATAATTAGATTTAAGTATTGTAATAAGTTAGCGCTCTCCGAACTGTGCGGTGCCCTAACAGGGTCCATGTTGGACCATCAAATATATATTTAAGATCATAAATGTACACATGGAAGCACAATAAATGAATATGAATAATACCTAGTGTAGTGCAGAGTGTTAAACTAACCAGAGCCTTTCCCATTACTAATATTATGCCGCTAGTCTACAAACCAGAATGAATGAATTAATATACTCTTTATTGCACACTGTACATTACGAATGTAAAAAACAATACAATGGAAAAATTGCAAAAGGCGACCTTATCGCTCATAGCGATTTCTTCCAGGTAACTATAGGTTATTTTTTATGTTTTTTAACCCAGAGTAATTTTTTATATTTTTCTTGCCCACTTTCTCCTGAGAAGGTTCCTAAACTATCTCCTGGCATTAACAAAAATAAAGGAATTCGCTGAATACCGTCCAAATATGGACGCGTGATGCCGTGACGAAGAGAGATAGGTATAATATCATCATACAGACATCTCCCATCTCCACTCGACACTTGAAGCCTCCTTGCAAAACTCGTATGCAAGTGTAAAATGATCTTTATTGCTTAAGAAAGTATAGGCACAGAAAGCTCAATAATAATAAAGCTCAACCGCTAATGTCGATGAGAAGCTTCCACTCGAGTGTGTATGAACCCGCATCCGATACTGAAGTGGTCTCTCATATCTCGAGATGACATCGTTAAAGCTTCTCAATTCAAACTTTGTGAATACATCTTGAAATATTGATATATGGCTACATTATTGATACACTGTGTGTTTATGGGGTTTTAATTTTCTATACTTGAGCTGGACACAATTTATGGTAATCTCAACGTCCTAACTGATTCATTCATCACTAACTCATCAACGCCCAAACCCTTTACCCTAGAAAGCTAAAATTTTGCCCAAACACTTGACCCTAGAAAGCTAAAATTTTGCCCAAACACTTGACCCTAGAAAGCTAAAATTTTGCCCAAACCCTTTACCCTAGAAAGCTAAAATTTTGCCCAAACACTTGACCTTAGAAAGCAAAAATTTTTGCCCAAACCTTTGACCCTAGAAAGCTAAAATTTTGCCCAAACCCTTTACCCTAGAAAGCTAAAATTTTGCCCAAACCCTTTACCCTAGAAAGCTAAAATTTTGCCTAAATACTTGACCCTAGAAAGCTAAAATTTTGCCCAAACCCTTGACCCTAGAAAGCTAAAATTTTGCCGAATCCCTTGACCCTAAAAAGCTAAAATTTTGCCCAAACCCTTGACCCTAGAAAGCTAAAATTTTGCCCAAACCCTTGACCCTAGAAAGCTAAAATTTTGCCCAAACCCTTTACCCTAGAAAGCTAAAATTTTGCCCAAACCCTTTACCCTAGAAAGCTAAAATTTTGCCCAAACCCTTGACCCTAGAAAGCTAAAATTTTGCCCAAATACTTGACCCTAGAAAGCTAAAATTTTGCGCAAACCCTTGAGCCTAGAAAGCTTTAAAAATTTTGCCCAAACCCTTGACCCTAGAAAGCTGAAATTTTGCCCAAACCCTTGAACCTAGAAAGCTAAAATTTTGCCCAAACCCTTTACCCTAGAAAGCTAAAATTTTGCCCAAACCCTTTACCCTAGAAAGCTAAAATTTTGCCTAAATACTTGACCCTAGAAAGCTAAAATTTTGCCCAAACCCTTGACCCTAGAAAGCTAAAATTTTGCCCAAACCCTTGACCCTAGAAAGCTGAAATTTTGCCCAAACCCTTGACCCTAGAAAGGTAAAAGTTTGCCCAAACGCTTGACCCTAGAAAGCTAAAATTTTGCCCAAACGCTTGACCCTAGAAAGGGAAAATTTTGCCCAAACGCTTGACCCTAGAAAGGTAAAATTTTGCCCAAACCCTTTACCCTAGAAAGCAAATTTTTTGCCCAAACCCTTTACCCTAGAAAGGTAAAATTTGGCCCTTGTGCAAAATTTCAGTAAATAACAATTGTATGGTGTGCTTGGAAGTAGGAACAGGAAGAATCGATGCAACATCGTTTACGAACACGCGTTGCATTACTAGTTTATTTGTTACAGGTCATTAACCTATCTAAAAATTATGTGTTATTAGCCAATTTGACTGAGGATGTAATAATGCAGAAAATGGTATGCCTCAGTGGATTGGTAACATTAGAAAGGTGGATGTAACTACAGGCTTGGTCTAGTGGTCAGCATATCTGTCTCTATTCCGTAAGGCCGTGGGTTCGATGTCCCCCACTGACAGGTACTTTGGTGATGAGCTTTTAAGTACTTGTTAGATGTGTATGGGCATTCCTTTCATACATATCTCTAGATACTAGCTGACCTGGCAAACGTTGTTTTACCAAAATACCTTATAGCCTATATGTTATTCTAGTTTGTAAGCTACAATACTGCCAAGTTTCATCAAAATCCGTCCAGTACTTTCTGCGTGAAAGAGTAACAAACATCCACACATACAAACGTTCACGTTTATAATATTACTAGCTGTCCCGGCAAACATTTGTTTTGCCATAATAAGTTGCCTTTGTACCCCGTGTATTGGGAGAAATACAACGGGTAGATGCATAAAAAATAGATAGTAGCCGATTCTCAGACCTACTGAATACGCACAAAAAATTTCATCAAAATCGGTCAAGCCGTTTCGGAGGAGTATGGCAACGAAAACTGTGACACGAGAATTTTATATATTAGACAAGTTTCATCAAAATCCGCCCAGTACTTTCTGCGTGAAAGAGTAACAAACATCCACACATACAAACGTTCACGTTTATAATATTACTAGCTGTCCCGGCAAACATTTGTTTTGCCATAATAAGTTGCCTTTGTACCCCGTGTATTGGGAGAAATACATCTGGTGGACACATAAAAAATAGATAGTAGCCGATTCTCAGACCTACTGAATACGCATATAAAATTTCATCAAAATCGGTCAAGCCGTTTCGGAGGAGTATGGCAACGAAAACTGTGACACGAGAATTTTATATATTAGATAGTGGGATGGTTATTTAAAATCGCTGTATAATTGTTGTCTGATTTCGTTAACACATTTAGCTACTTAACATGGGCTGAAGACAATGTGTGTGTTGTTGTAAAATATTTATTTACTAGCTTTCCGCCCGCGGCTTCGCCCGCGTGGACTTCGGTTATATTGCGGTATAAAGGACAACCATAAGAAAACTCGGGATTTCCCTCGGGAATGTTTTTTTTCCGGGATAAAAAGTACCCTATAAATTAATCCGGACTTCTAACTTTATGTCAGCAAAATTTCAAAGCAATCGGGTCAGTAGTTACGGAGTGAAAGCGGAACAAACAAACAAACTCACTTTCCCATTTATAATATTATAAGGATTTAATACATACTAGCTGTACCGCGCAGTGTTAGCGTGAGCGTTTTTTCGCTCCGGTGGGAATATGGGGATAAAATATAGCCTATGTTACTCAGGGATAATGTAATCCAACAGTGAAATAATTTTTCAAATCTGACCAGTTAGTTTCAGAGCCTATTCTATTCAAACGAACATGAATAAATTCAGTTTTTGTAAAATATATTCTTGATTGCAATCTTCTAAAATGCATTTCATGTGTGTATTTATGTAAAGATAAACAACCATAGTGTTAGAGAATCATATAAGAAAATGAAAATTCGTTTGGTGTGAGTTAATTCATTTCGACCAATCTCTCACTTTGATCAATCTCAATTCAATTTGTAAACGTCATAATAATGAATGCACCGCAGACTTATATCTATGTGGAAGAGGATTGTAGCAAGTACCTACCCTCGGGAAATATTTTTTTGGTGTATAAGTGTTGGACATTCAATGTGTTTCTTTGCCACTTTTCCTTACCAGCACTTTTTTTACAAATGCCAAGTTGTCTTCAGACTAATACACTACCTAAATAGGTAATATAGGTAATAATATATTATAATTTTGTAAAAGTAGTAAGTAATAAGTTGAAATTATAATTTTTAATTTGCCACCAGAAGAAATAACTAATAATTACTATTGCGACATGACACAGAACCTACGTAAGAGAAATGTCAACACTGCATTTGACAACCAGAATGCTGCTCTAGAACTAGACTGTTTAGCTGGTTCCATTCAGGCCTCAGGATAGTGTTTTAACAGTTTTGTTGCTGGACCGATTTGGCTAATTTTGATCTTAAATTACACATGGAAGTCCAGGGAAGGCTTAAAATGTTTCTTTCAATACACGGGGTGCTAAGGCTACTTCCGGTGGCAAAACAAATGTTTGCCGAGACAACTAGTTATCAATAATTATTATGTACAACCCCACAAATAATAGTGACAAAAAAAATTACTCACCTCTTCAATATCCTTACTGAACTTGATCGGCCTAATCAGATAAAACTGCACGGCAAAGTACACAAAGTTAATAAAGATAAACACACAGTTCCACAGCACTGCATCCAAGTAACACTGTATACTCCAAGCCCAGAACGCCGAGAATGTGCAGCCGAGAATCAGGGCAACTCGCAACCACACCATGCCCACAGACGTGTGAGGAGCGAGGAAAGACAGGAGGAAACACACATTGGCAGCTTGGAAGAACACATGGTTTATGGGTCGCCAGTGAGGGCAATTGTTCAAGTACACATCCCACATTGATCCCCTGTCGTAGATCGTCACGTTGACAGGGTCCATAGGGATTTCACCCGCAAGTTTCGTGGTCTCCAGCAGGTGCATCTCAGCTGGCTGTGTAGCTGTTAGCTCAGTGACTATAGGCTCAGTGCTACCCGGTAAGGAGACGATGCTTTCGGTTGTACTCGCGTTCTGTAAACCACTTATCATACCGATCGTCAACGCACTCAGAAACAACATAGTCCATCAGCGATACACTCAAACGGATTGTCATCTGTACATCACTTGAACCGCATAGCATTTGAAATAGTTTCCAGTACTAATACTATTGAAAAATGCAAGTTTGCATAAAAAAAAAGATATTATGAAAGGAATGCAACTGTTGGTACTAATGCATTGCACAATTAAACAGAAAATAATATCACTAAAGCACTACATAGTTTAAAGTTCTAGTTTATCATAAAATTAATAATATTAGCATTTCAAAATAAATCGCTCAAAAAAACGCAAACAATCGAAACAAGCTAACTGACTGACAGCTGACAGGCACAGAAACGAGAGAGAATCTCCGGAAGCCAAACATGTTGACACTGACACTAATGACAAATACAGCGACCATCGACCGGAACCACAGACAATATGCACCAGCGATAAGTCGTGATTTGTACACTCCCTAATCAATGTGTCAATAAATTCAATATTATTTATTGACAACTATCAATTCCAACAACCCGGGGATTGTTTTTGTTTTGTTACCGACTAAAAATCTTTTGAAAAATGAATTAAGATAGTGCTTTTAGAACATTTATAAATAAAATGTCGAAATGTCTGTCCCATGTGATCTGTTAATGCACCCTGAGCTGTTAACCAACGAGCAATTAATATTAGTAATTCACGAGGTTAGAATGTGTGTTTATATCCAAGTTTGAAATGTGTCGTTTCTTATTTATGTATTACTAATAATAAATTTAATCAAATTTTCAGAGACACTTACGGCTGCCTAACATGGAACAAATGACCAGAGAAAAGTTACTCGATGTTTTCCACAACTTCTGTGTACCATTTGGTCAGAGAAAAGCTAGAGAATGTAGGGGAAAATCCGTTAACAGGAATGTTATGGAAGTGGATCCACCCCAGCAGAGTTCTTTGCCACATAAAACTCATTGCAGTGATAGACTGAAGCCACCACCTGATATACTGTCAAGCCACATAAAAAGGATCAAAATTAGTGTAGATGTCGAAAGTAAAAGTTTCAGCAATCAGGAAGACAACAGTCATAAACGAAAAATTACACATTCAGTAAGTATTTTTACAAGTTTAATTTGATCCACTTCCCATTTTTTTGGTCTGTGAAAGTATCAAAGTTGGGAAATTATGCTTTTCCTGTTGCATATAAGTTCTGAATATCTTTAGACAGAAGATGGTTTATCTTTGTCCTGGTCTCTTGTTGACTAAATCTATATAAAAAAGTTATATTATAGGTAATTTGTTTTTCTGTGGAAACTGTCTACCAAAATAACAGGTACCAACCAAGCCTGAAATTTAGATCAAAACTAACAAAAGAACATTTTGTAACTCAATATTGTTCACTGGGCATATTGGCACAAATATAATAAAAAACAAGCTTGAGCTTACCTTTGTTATTTTACTCGTAATTCTTTGGTTAATAACAAACCTGTAGGTATAGAAAAGATGTATGAATGTAGATGAAGTGAAAGGGTTATGTCAGGACCGTGACAAATGGAGATCTGTAGTCTCTGCGTACCCTTCTGGGAGACTGGCGTGAAGTGTATGTAGGTAGGTATAGATATTAGAGTTTAATAGACATAACATCCAAATGCAATGGTCCGGGTAAAACACTTTGTTGTAGAGTTAACATTCAGTGTTAAGTCTAAAGTCCTGTGCAGTACAGTCTGAAGGTCTTCAAGTTGCTGGTAAATAGGTACCTAAGGAACAAATGTGCTCCATCATACACCACATCGCTGCTTGGCATCAGGCAGTATGGTGGTCAAATGGCTTGTCCAATTTGTTTGCAAATTGGCATTTCTCTGAAGGTTCGATAGAAATGAAGTGATCTGACAGAGAACCAAAGTCATTGTCATAGCTCATTGTTTTAGCAAGCTGAAGTGGCAGTGGGCCAGACATATTAGCAGTAGAACCGAAGACCGTTGGGGCAAATGAGTTCTTGAGTGGAGACTGTGTATCGGCAAACAGAGTGTACGATGACCTCAAGCAATGTGGACTGATGATATACGCAAGATGGCTTGCAGAAACTGGATGCGAAAAGCCGAAAACAGATCACAGTGGCGTGCAATTGGAGAGGCCTATGTCCAGCAGTAGACAAGTATGGGCCGATGATGATGATGATCTAACATTTCTTTAATTATTCCAGGTTTCATCGTCACAAGATCATGTTGCGGCGAAAAAGCAGAGGAAACCAATTACATGGCCTTGATCATGGTACAGTAAGTTATAGCTTGTAAGTGTAAATTGTTTTTTTTTAACTATCAGAAAATGTAAAAATGTGTAATAAGTATTCATTAATTGTAACAAGTAATTATGATAGTGATATTATGTAAGGACTCTATATAGTTCATTGACTCCACTGTACCTACATAGGTACATACAAATATAATACCTAGTAATAATCCTACAAAACTGAAGTGCTCAGAACCCTCTGGAATCAAATATTTCATATTATTTTAATGGAAATCAATAGAACAGATGGTACAACAAGCAAAACAGAAACTCAATTTCTAAACTAGTAGTCCAACATAGAACCTTCATTATGGACGCAGCTTAGTGTATAGAGTAAAAGGCATAGACGTAGAATCCCGCCGCTACGCTTACATTAAATTATTAGTACATTCTATTTATATGGTAAAAATGGTATTTTTGATTGACAGCTGTCAAAAAGCACTTCTTTTTTTCACAACCGGTTGTGAAAACACACTTAGTAGTGTCTTTTCTTAACCAGTTATGAAAGCCCAGTTGTGAAAGTGGCCGAAAGGGAAATGACTCGATACCACATGACGTAAAACTCCCAACATTATGTACAACTGGAGCTCTACCTATATAAACAAATCGCATAGTTAGAACAAAAAGGACCCAGAAACATGTTGATTTTGTAATTTAAGTTTTGGGTCTTTTACGTTAAGGTTCAATTTCATAAAATGACTATTGTATTGTCTCTTTAGTTCTAACTGAGCGAAATGTCTGTGGATAATTTGCACAAAACTCACTTAGGTTTTCATCTATGTTTATTTTTTTTTACAAATAAACAAATAGGTATTTTGTAATAAAAATGGTTTTATTGTAATCAAATGTTTTTTTTTCATTCAATACATAACTTATTTAAAAATAAAGTGTGATTAAAGCAGTCCATAAAAATTCTAATTATCGTCTACGTAATTGTGTTCATTGTACAGTATTGCGACGCAAGCATCTAACTGTTTTTGGAGGAGTTGTGGTCTGACCGCAACTAATATACCGCGCCTTAAGTATTGCGAGGAGAGGTGGGGAGTGGAAAGCCGGTTGCCCCCGCAATGATGACAATTGTGTGAATAAATTGTTTTGCCCTACCACATCCCCGTGCAATATCTAGGGCGTCAGACTATAAGGTAGTTAGTCAAACACCAGTCCAGAGAGAAATTACGAGAAATATAACGTATTGTGATTCGTGGAAACGAGCGAAATTGCACTAAGCGGATTGGCTGTTACATCAGTACCAGCCAATCACAGCGCGTACTTAAATAACTTAAGTCCCCTCTTTCCTGATGCGCGGTTTTAGGCCTTGTAAGATCGAGTAAAAGAAACCTCCTATTTCTACTAGTTGGAGAATTCAAAGCTCCTGAACCCTAGGTCCACCTGGGCTTTGAGGTCTACCAGCACTGGGTCCACCAGCCCCTTGGATCTTCATCATGACCGGCTGGCACACCTGCTGCGCCTTCTTCAGACGGTCCTCCATTTCCAATTTGCTAGCTTCTGGATTTTGCTCCAGCCACTTCAGTGTGTCCGAGCACTCGTTCTGTACTTGCGTTTTTTCTGACTCTGAGATTCGGTTTTCTGACACCTGCACTGCCTGGAATGGGAATGTCGAAGGTATGTCGTATATTTGTATCCTACTTGAAACTTACAATCTTCTTGAGCGGCTGTAGTTTAGTTGATACATACATACATACACTTCACGCCTGTCTCCCAGAGGGGTAGGCAGATACTACAAATCTCCATTTGTCACGGTCCTGGCATACCCCTTGCGCTTCATCTACATTCATACATCTTCTCATACATGACCTCCGGTTTAGAGTACTTTTCACGCTACCTTCGGACAGGACATCACCAATCGGGTCAACATAATATGTCCTTCTGGGACGACCTCTACTCACCCGGCCCATTACATCACCCATATAAATCTCTTTCGTCCGTCTCCATATGCCCAATCCACCAGTTTAGTTGATAGATACCTACTTGAAATTGAAATTTTCAGGCTGTGGATTCTACGAACTCGAGGAATCCACGGGTATCTCCAAGGTTTTAAATTTTATGTTGTATAAAATCCCTAGGGTCTTTTTTTCAGAGACGAGAGTATGTTACTCATACGGGCAGGAAAAACAATAGTTACCGCAAGGTGAGAGTGTATTGGCGTGCATTGGCTTTTACGACAAGGTAGGCAGTGATCCCCAAGGATTGACACCTATGTATAGGTAACTTGTCTTTACGAAATATGGGCAACCTATCTATCTACTCACGCACAAAACACAGGACCTTCGTTAGCCTCTGTCGTGAGTACAACAAAAAAAGATCTAGCATTCACTCTATTGTTAGGTCGGGAAGCTAGAGTACTAAGGTAGGCAGTGTCTTTTTGCCTATATGGTGTGCACGCCACTGGGTGAGAGTAATCAATCAAATTTGAACTTACGGTTTTGCATCCATAAATATAGCTCTCCAGTAAATTCCTTGCCTCCACTCTTTTCCTCACCGCTTCATCTTCAGCCTAGAAAAAATACTGTTTTTATCGATCTATTGCTCTATTTTTGACGCTGGTTGCATGAACCGGCACGATTTTGTATCATGAATCACTTATGAAGAAACTAGGATAACAAGTGAAGTGACGTATCCTCGGCTACGACAGAGACGCTGTGGAGAGGCATACGCGCGGGCACTGAAAGTCGACCACAACCTCTCTCTATAAAAGAATCATCTCGGGCAGGGAGTTTCTTGTCAGTTCTTCTCCCGATGATAAAGCCCTTTCCAAGATGATGTAACTTTTGAGTTTTCCCAAGTATTCTTCCAATGTTATGAAAATTAAGTAACACGTTACGAACTGCTATGTGGAGTTTTATACATATGATACTGAACGGCTGGAATTAATACGGTGTGCTATGACCTATAAACTTATTTACCTTCCCCAAACTGGCTGACAGAAGCTGGATGCGAGAAGCCTAAAACAGATCACAGTGGCGTTCAATTGGAGAGGCCTATGTCCAGCAGTGGACAAGTATGGGCTGATGATGATGATTTCCCAAACTACTATCATAAATATCCACAGAAGGTATACCGACCTTAAACTTGTTGGCATCGTTAAGCATCTTCTCTATGTCCTTCTTGCTGAGCCGACCCCGGTCGTTGGAGATGGTGATCTGCTCCGAATGACCAGTGCTGCGGTCCTGTGCGTTCACGTTCAGGATGCCGTTAGCATCAATGTCGAAAGTAACCTGGAATTCATTGCTGATCAACACAAATGTCATTCGGAAAAATAGGAGCGTGTAAAACGGTAAAAGGCGTGACATTGAATGACAGGATAAGGAATAGTGTGATAAGAGAAAGTTGCGGTTTGAAAGAAGATGAAGTGACCAAGATTGAAAAAGGCATGATTCGGTGGTTTGGGCATATGGAGAGAATGGATGAAAGTCGATTGGCGAAAGAGATTTATATGGGTGATGTAATGGGCCG
>SJJU01006221.1:0-11285 GCA_012932125.1 Conopomorpha cramerella | reverse complement strand
CCTATTGGCTAAGTGCGCGACGGTGGCGACGCGTAGCGTTTACAACATTTGCGGAAGCTGTCAAATAATAACAATGTAAACATTGTTAGTTTTCTTTGCAAATATAAATAAAACTTAAGATTAAAATAGTATTGTTGACATTATTTTAGTGAAATTTATTCAATAGTAAATGTAAAATTGATATAATAATAAAAACCGGGTTTGAAACTATTACACATACTTAATTTTAGTTTCCAACCACAAACTGAGATAAAAGGCAATAAATTAGTATTAGCCGAGTTAACAACGCAACAACAGTCATGCATGGCCCATTTCTTTGCTTTGATTTTGTACTGCAATGAACATTTCACAGCTGATCATCCGCATTTGTTTCCGATTTGTGCCGTGTTGTGCGCTGCGGTCGTTATCTGTATGCCACTACTCGCTTTGCACATAGCCAATATCAAAAGTGTTGTGTATTTTACGCGAAGTGACTTGAATATTATTAACTTCTTGTCGCAGAACCTCGGCAGTTTCAGCTCGCTGAACGGTCCGAAGCTACGCGAGCGGCCGCACCACTACATGTACCCGGAGCCCATAAAAGATCGAGTTCTACAATTCACAACATCGACAAGAAAACCCTCAATTCTGCCCGAATTCATGAACCCGGGCGTCGTATTTCGCGTGCGTATGTCCGACGCCATTTTGCGCATCAAACAACGAATGTACGAAGATCCCGAGCGGCATATCGAAGCCGATATTATATATACTAATCTAATAAAGAAGGTTGTCACAGACGAGATAACGAAATTCCATAATCTTTTACTAATGTACAAGACAGATAAAAGCATCAAGGAACATTTAGGCGAATGCGGTGGGCGTATATACAAATTCATCTCGTATATGACAATAAAAGTACATATATACTGTTTGTTTGACGCGCTATGGATCGATGGCAATCCATATGTAATAGGGGATGAGTATTCCGTGACGCCTGTGGAAGTGCCGCCATTGTTGCAATGTGACGCGGCCGAATGCAATTCAGTTATATTTGTCGATTCGATTACTGAACCTAAGGATACAGAGGAATAAATAATAATAATACATTTTTGGTTAAATAAAAAACGAATGCAGTATTGAGAACTCTTTTTTTTATTTCTAACTAGTGGACGCGACAGACGTTGACCTGTCTTAACTATTAATATGAATATCTAGGGGGGCGTGTGCCCAGCAGTAGTGTCATTTTTTCTTTCATAAGAACCTTCTGCTGTCATTAGTGAGCACAACATAAGAAAAAATAGCGAAATCGGTCCACCCGTTCCGGAATTATGGAATGACAACGAAAAGTGGCTTTGATTTTTATATACATACTAGCTGTCTCGGCAAACATTCGTTTTGCCATAGGAAGTAGCCTTTGTACCTCGTTTATTGGATGAAATACACCTTTTAAACCTCCCCTGAACTTCCACGTGTAATTCAAGACCAACTTGAGACAAATCGGTCCAGCCGTTCTCGAGTTTTAGCCAGACTAACGAACGGCGATTCATTTTTATTTAGGTACTAGCTGTCCCGGCAAACTTTAGTTTTGCAATAGGAAGTAGCCTTTGTACCTCGTTTATTGGATGAAATACACCTTTTAAACCTTCCCTGGACTCGCACGAATAATTCAAGACAAAAATTAGACAAATCGGTCCAGCCGTTCTCGAGTTTTAGCCAGACTAACAAACGGCGATTCATTTTTATTTATATAGACTAGTGGCCGCGACAGACGTTGTCCTGTCTTAACCATAAATATGAAATTAGTATAACCTCCAGGCAGGCTTGTGTCCAGCAGTGGATGTCACTTTTATTAAATTTTCTCTACGTACAAACCTCCTCTGGACTTTCACGAATAATTCAAGACCAAAATGAGCCGAATCGGTAAAGGCATTCTTGAGTTATAGCATTACAACGAAAAGTGGCATTGATTTTTATATCTATAGATATAATACTATAGTCATTTTTTTTATGTGACGGACTAATTTGACAGTTCATATGCGTACAATATGATGATTTATTCCTATGTAAGTTAAACTGAAAATTGAATACCAACATTTGAAGATTGTCATCGCGTATAATATACTCTAACTCGATTGCAGCAGAGCACAAAATTGCGTGAATAGGAACTGTCAAATTGGTACGTCGAATTAAAAAATAGACTTTAGAGAAGAATAATTTTACTGTTTGTAATGATCATTTGACGGCTGCGATTACCTGTAGTGTAATTCTCGTATTTTCGTCGATACTAAAAACGTCTCAACTTAGTCCAAACTCTCTTGTTACTATCGTTCTCGTGTTACTATCGAATTTCAATAGTACGTCAAACGGCTCGGAATCGTCAAAGCGTGTTCTCGTAAACAAACAAGACTAAAATTACTCTTCTCAAACAAACGGTATTCTGGTAATTTTTGAACTCGACTAAACTCGAGCGTAAGCTAAACCAAAACGTAATCGTGATCGAGCAATAATACGAGAATTGCACTACTGGTATGGATGACGATTTGGTAAAATAAGACTCAATTAGCTTGAATTGGATGCCAAAATCTTGTAGCACTATCAATAATAATACCCTCCATGCCTTTTAATCTCAAAGCGGTGTAGGCAGTTCACCAAGCGTATTTAACCCAACGTTACGACACATAACACATCGCCGTAATACTAAGTCAATTTCATAACGCACAAACGCACCTTAAGTTTGGAATGGGCCGCAAGGTACGCGGGAGACTCTGGCACCACTAAGAACATAGCTATGTGTACCAAAGACGTTGCTAAGCAGCACCATAGTAGGGTCCTGGAAAAGAAAAAAATAGATAAAGCAAAATTATTGACACTAGATGTACGTCGACTGAACCTATTACGTATTATTTCAGACCAATCATAACCAGACTTGTACCAGCTTCAGTCTTTCTCTTTCCCACCAAAATGTATTGGAAAGTGATGTACATCACAGTCAAATTAGTAGTAAAAGTGACAGTTTGTATCAAGATTTACCCTGATACGCAGTAAGGGACAGAAGATGTATGTTCTTGCTCTTTTACTTCTGCATGTTTTCCATGTCGTTGTCTCGTTTTATTCTAAACGTCAGTTTAGGATTACAAGTCCAGTTGTTTTTGGTCTGAGCGTATTATTGCTAAGTTTTATTACAATTTTTTTAATTTTTTTCTTATCACTATAAACAAGCGTTTGACCACCATCCTGCCTGATGTTAAGCAGCGATGTGGTCTACGATGGAGCACACTTGTTTATTAGGTACCTATTCACCCGCGACTTGAAGACTGTACTGCGCAGGAAACACAGACTCCGGCAAGTCATTCCACATCCTGGCAGTTCGAACTATGAAAGTAGTTGCACATAGTTTTTTTAAAGTTTAATATTATTGTCGAGAATGTCTATGACTCACTTTTTAAGGAAACGCGAACAGACATGATATTAAATGTTTAAAACGTGTATTATAGCGCGAAGATTAACCAAAGATAAGCATTCAGCTTACCTTCGTTGTTTGCCGACGACGTTTCGACACAGTAGTAAGCTGAATATTTATCTTTGGTTAATTTTCGCGCTATAATACCCGTTTTAAACATTTAATATAATGTCTATGACGCCTTGACAAATTCTTCAAACGCGTGGATGTATCACGTTGTACCTAATTACTTATTATCATAATAGGTATACATTTGTCGCTCTATCTACAATATTAATGAACAAATTTCTAATTTCACAACAAAAACTCACTGTAATAAGAAACCATGACAAATGTTTTAACTCCACATTTGCACCTAAATTGAATGAGTTTTCTGAAGCATAATGAGTACATATGCTACTAATTACAATAGAGGTATAATATGATAAATTAGCATGAAATGTTATTGTGCGATATGCTAGTAACCTAACATCGATTTTTCTGCTTGTGTTTCTCGCACAGTACTGGATGTCTTGAAGTCACTGGTGAATGGGTACCTAATGGACAACTGTTCTCCATCATAGACTACATCGCTGCTTAACACAAATAAAAAAATACACACATGAAAAGTGTCTAGGGATCAAGAACATCAAGTATCCGACCAACTGGACCACAGACGCTTAAAAACTACAACCAAACAAAAGTATATGTTAAGTTCAGTTATATATGAATTAGGTTACCTGAAAGAAATCGCTCTGAGCGATAAGGTCGCCATTTGCAATGTTGCCATTGTTAGTTTTACATTTTGTAAGGTACAGTGTGCAATAAAGAGTATATCATTCATTCATACATCATGTAGTTTTGGATCAAACTGAAAAACTGTGACTTTTACTACCAAATGACAGTTTACATACTAGTGGCGAAGCTAGGAGGTAAGTGAAAAATAGGCACTTAACCAATGCTTATTTAGATTTTTTTATTTGTCTTACTTATTTGAGCTATAAATAAGTCCCTACGCTACTTAATTTCCTTGAAAATATTTGTTAATGTGCCTGGTATAGGCTTGTCTTGTACTACCGGCTTACCCCCTAGCTTCGCCACTATTACATACATATATAACACCTGTCTTCTAGAGGGTTAGGCAGAGACTACAGATCACCAACAGTTTGTATCCAAATAAACGCACGGTAAGGGACAGAATTATTTCACTTCGTCTGTTTTGGATTACATGTCTTTCTAGTTGTTTTTGGTCTGAGGGTAGTAGCTACGAATAATACTTGACATTGGACTTCAGCTTTTTTATACTAAAGTAATTATACGTTACAGCACATTTTCGGTATTTGGCGATTCAAGTAAGAATAACAGCCGCAAAGTTTATGACGTTAGTTTCAGTCGTTTTTTTGTACGTGAATATTGTTTCATTATCTTCAGAAAATTCAGAATGTGTGCATCCCGCCCACAAACTATATAGAAGGTCCCACCTATGATTTTGAGTTAGTGAATGCCTAGTCATGAGATTTTCATCAGATTCGGGATTTTAAAAGTATTGTTATCTGTTTTCTAAGATTATTCTCTGACTACATTGTAACTGAAATATACCCATTTTTTGCACAGTGAACAAGCGTTTGACCACCATCCTGTCTGATGTTAAGCGGCGATGTTGTCTACGATGGAGCACACTTGTTTTTTTTTAATGTTTATTTATTTGGGGACTTTGGTGCACATAGTGACCATGCCAGTCCCATCATACCCTTATAACTAAATTTAACAGTTTCCTATAACTAACGATACAATATAACTACTTATCTAAACAACTTGTTACTGCACTTGTTATTCTAAATTATGCAAATGGATGTTATATTTCAGGAAATAGCAAATTACCTATGGTTGAGTCCCATATCAGCAGCCAGGTAAGCTAATAACGAGCCCAGGTTATGAGCGAGAACTAGAGACGCTCCCGCTGCGCCCCGCAATTCTGGACTGACCATCTGAAAAGGAAACACACATACATTCAATCGCATTTACCGTACACACACAGTTTAAAGGGTAGGAGTATGTAGTAGGGTAGGTTCATGTCTAAATCAGAAGAAATAAAGGCATGTTACGCTGTAGTACAAAGGCAAAATTTTCTAACTGAATACCTGATTTACGACTGAACTAAGACCCTATTTTGCACAGAACAAACAAGGTAATGCTTCTAATGTACGTACCTCTTGACCGCTTTCAGAGACATAATACAGTCTGTATAATTTTCTCTTTAACATTATAAAAGGAAAGCTTCAGCAATTTTCAAAGTTTCAGATTTCTAGGCTCTAAGATTTGGACTGGGGGACCTATGTCACTCACGTCCATAATCATCAAACAGGGATGTACAGGACCTTAGGACATGGATCCTTCGACCACATTTAGCATAACGAGTTAAGAGTGTCAATATGGGTCTTCATTCACAAGTTGCTAGCTCATAGCCTGAATAAACCTAAATATCCAGATCCCATAGTCGTCACTTCATATATGAATTAGGTTACCTGGAAGAAATCGCTCTGAGCGATAAGGTCGCCATTTGCAACCTTACCATTGCAATAAAGAGTTTATTCATTCATTCATTCATTCACTTCGACATCCACCCTGGAAAAAAGGCAGCTGACATTATTTACATTCCAAATCAGCATGGGATACTGGCTGGGAGTTGATGAGAGTATTTACTTACTTCAGTGGTCAATATAGGTGCTATACACCAAGCACCTTCCCCGGCCAAGCCGGCCACAGTCCTCGCGGTCACCAGCCACCACCACTTTATTCCACCGATGAGCTTTAAGGTCCAGCATAACTGGAAGAAAAGTACATTGACCTGTTATCTCTCCTTACAGAGGTCTACGAAAGGTTAAAGGTTCGTGATGGTTATAACCCGAAAAATCTATGTTTTATCCGTTACTTAGTAGCAAATCCGCGCGAGTCGGTGGATCCTTACTAACATTATAAATCGGAAAGTGAGTTTGCTTGTTTGTTCCGCTTTCACGCCGTAACTACTGAACCGATTGATTTTGCTTTACTTAAACTTACTGAAATTTTGCAGAAGTATAGTTAGAAGTCTGGTTTAAATAAAAGGGTACTTTTTATCGCGAAAAAATTGATATTCCCGAGGGAATCTTATATTTTTCCGTAGGAATGATAAGTTTTCTTATAGTTATTCTTCATACCGCAATATAACCGAAGTCCACGCGGGCGAAGTCGCGGGTGGAAAGCTAGTAAAATATAAAAATGAATGTCGAAAATTCTGAACAGTGACCCCTGAGGCATAAACGATCTAGACATCTGTGATACTTTGTGTTTTGTAGTAGTGTGCTATGTCTTTCTTAGAATTTGATTTAACTACCTGGTATATTCATACCCGAGAAGACAAGATAACTTCCCTCGCATGTAAAAACTTACGCGGGTGAATAGGTACCTAGTGAACAAGTGTGCTCCATCGTAGACCACATCGCTGCTTACAATCAGGCAGTATGGTGGTCAAACGCTTGTTCATAGTGATTAAAAAAGAAAAAAAAAACTTACAGCAAACAATAGAGAAGTCACCAAAACAGCTGGTTTCCGACCATAAGCTATGGCTTTAGCGCTCAACGGCACGCCGAGCAGTCCGGCGGCAAACGTCACTGCCGCTGCGATGACGACGGACCGGTCTGCGTTGCTGCCGTCCAGTTCTCCCGTCTCGCCTGTCGCTATAGACACCCAGCCTAGTGCTAGGCCGAATGACATCACTGGGACGTTTACTGTGGAAGAAATGGTACAAGAATGAAACAATGTAGATATTCTGAAAACTTTAGATATAGAGGTATATTCAGCGTTTAGATATACATGTGTCACCAGCCCAGTCCAACTTTTCCCGTCATGGGGGTCGTAAGCGGCGACCGAGGGAGCTCTCCAGAGAACGGGCAGCAGCGCTCTCTGTGAGTTAAACAACAACACCACTGCGATCGCCAACCCGCCTGCCAAGCGTGGCGATTACTGGCATTTCACCCCAAGTGACGGATCTCATTGGGGGAGGCCCTCGTCCAGCAGTGGACGTTATGTGGCTGATGATGATTCAGCGTGGCAAATCGAGCCTCCGCAGTCCACTTTTCGCCTCTCCGAAAGACCTGACGTGACGGGTGGCGAGCCTCGTCGCCGCTACAAATGAATTTGGCTGGAATGGAGATCTGTAGTCTCTGCCTAACCCTCTGGGAGACAGGCGTGAAGTGTATGTATGTATTTAGAAAGATGTGATGCAAAAAAAAAACAAACCTTCGGGTAGCCTTGTCAACAAACAGAAATCGAACTAGGTACATATTCATAAAAATAAATGATATTTTTCTTTCACCGTTTAATCCCAAGCGGGATAGGCAGAGACACTTGCTAAACAAATATCCATGGTTATTTTTCGTTCCGGGATATTTATTTACATCTGCTGAAACGATCTCTGTTGGGTGTGTGTGAGGAATCAAGCCGGCTTTAAAGCATATTATTGGCTATTCCTGTAGAACTCAGTACAGGCGACAGATATAAAATATTTTAACAAACAACTCTTAATGTTGTTGTAGTTAATTGAAAATGTATTATTGTTTACTCTTGCGCCGTGTGTCGATGGATCACTCGAAATAACCTCAATTTGTGAGGTCGGAGGAGAATTTTGCAATTTTACAGCCATTAGAGCTTCTTTGGTGCGTACCGTTCATATTGTGAGAGATATTTTCGTCCATTGCTTCTTTGTGTACCAATTTATAGTCGCTTATGCGTTTATACCACGAAATATTTTATCAGAAAATACGTCTCTCGGACAAAGGGTACAGTATTCTTTTCAGGCTTATTGTTTAGACTCTACTGTAACGATGCGGTGTGGTGACGGGGAATAAAATAAATGTGTTACAACCCCAACTCAACTCTGCCCGTCGTGGGAGTCGTAAGAGGCGACTGAGGGAACTTACCAGAGAACGGGCCGCAGCGCTCTCTGTGAGTTAAACCACAACACCACTGCGATAGCCAACCCGCCTCCTAAGCGTGGCGATTATTGGCATTTTTTTTTAACAGAGAAAAATAGTTTGACCACCATCCTGCCTAATGTTAAGCGCCGATGTGGTCTACCGATGGAGCACACTTGTACATTAGGTACCTATTTAATTTACCCTAGTGACTTGAGGACCTCCAGCGCAGGAAACACAGATTGGCATGTCTGTCACTCTGGGTTAAATTCCCTTAGAAAACCATGGGAATTTGATTAGCACGTGTCCCTGCCTACCCCGGTTTGGGAATAAATGGCGTATATTTATTTTATATGTACCTAAATTCTAACAGGTAATTGACTGTTTCAATATAGGTATTTAAATGAAACACATCTTACAGTCATGCATTAGTACGATAAACTGTGATAACCCGATTATCTTAAATGTCAGATACTATTTCATCAAGTGTAAGTAGTAAAATCACAGTTTCTGCCTCTGTTGGTTATTTGTACCTACGTACATATTTGTACACTAATACATACATAGATATGAGTTGAATGAAGAGCGGGGCAACCCAATACCTATATTTGTTGCTCAAAGGGCTGCTCCAATGATTTGTCAAATTGATAATGTATTTTTGTTACTGAAATAAATATATTTGATTTGTATTGTAATATTTAGTTCTATAGCAATGGAGCCGAGGGAGCTCTCCAGAGAACGGGCAGCAGCGCTCTCTGTGAGTTAAACCACAAGACCACTGCGATCGCCAACCCGCCTGCCAAGCGTGGCGATTACTGGCATTTCACCCCAAATTATGGATCTCATTGGGGGAGGCCCTCGTCCAGCAGTGGACGTTATGTGGCTGATGATTATGATAGCAATGGAATCACTATATGAATGAAAGGATGAATTTATTTATTAGAAGGAAAACTTACAGCTTGATTAAAAAAAAATAACATTAACTTAACAATTGTAAGCCAATTACATGATTTCATATAAGTATATGAGAGTTAATTAATATTTTAAACACAGCTAAAGTTATTCAAACAGTAGTATCATAGTAGAATCACTAAGAAGTTTTGACTGAAGACTTTTTAAATGCTAATAAATAAATTGGTACAGAAAACGTCAAATTAGAAGATAATTAATTAACTATTTTGTTCAGCGCATTTAGCTTTATTCTTACCACTGGCAAGGAAAATACTGGTTTGTGACGTAGTTGATGATTTGGTACATGGAAATTTAATAGTGAAAGAAATTTGGGGCAATCAATATAGTATATTGTGTACAATCAATATAGTATATTATGTACGAGTTTAATAAAAAAAGTAACATCCGCAACTTTTTACGGAAGTAGAGCTGAAGAAGGTGAAGATCAATGCACAAAGATTTATAATCGAATTTTGGGACTTATAACGTAATGGAACACAAATAAATAACGTAAAGTTTTGTCTTTTTAACAGACTACTTTCTTACTGTATACAGTGTTGCTCTTGTAAAGTGCTCATATTGAAAAAGGTAAAAGTAGTCTACAATTGATCGATAAAAAAAACTAAATTTTTACGGTAGTTTGTTGCTGGATGTTGATATACGGAGGGTTGATTTGAGAATTACTCGACCTACGCGAATGGAGTAATAAAAAAAACATATATATATATACCTACGGTCGAATTAGGTAAAAATCCTTGTTTGAGTAATAAAAAAGCATGTATGTATACATACCCACGGTCGAATTAGGTAAAAATCCTTGTTTGAATAATAAAAAAAGCATGTATGTATACATACTTACGGTCGAATTAGGTAAAAATCCTTGTTTGAAGACGCCTAAAAGAAACGTGGAACTCCCATAAAACTGAAACAACGCATGTGAACCGAGAGACGAAAAGGAAATTGGCATCTCCGATCTCAAGTAGACAATCCAAAAGGTAGATTGTGATCAGGCGATGGAACATCCACCGCCACTTGTCTAATCAACGCTAACGCTGCGTGACAAAAATAATTTACCGAAGGATCGATGCTGTGTTACGCAGTCTGATACAATACGTCTTTTCTCTTTTACACAAACGTGATTAGAGTAGGACAAACGTTAATTGCTTGATGAGCTTACGAGTGAGTAGTTTTCTCTTAAAAACTTCCAATAATATAACAAATACTTCCAATAATAACAGTCCACTGCTGGAAGAGGGTATGATGTATAAGCTGTATTTTTTTAAAAAGTTATCCGTACAGTGGTGTTTGCGTGAAAGAGTAACAAATATCCAAACTTTAACGTTTATAAATAAGTAGGATGTCGAATTTTAAGCATATTTTTAGCAATATTTTTGTGATTGTATCAATGGAAACCTTACTTATCATAATTTTCATGTTTCTAGAGAAGCACCTATAACCATTCGTCAGTTTCATTGGTATTGAAGATACCTGTCTTATGCAGTGGCGTGCCCACCATATAGGCAAAAAGACACTGCCTACCTTAGTATTTTGGCTTCCCCACTAATAATAGAGTTATTGCTAGATCTTTTTTGCCGTACTCACGACATAGGCTAACGAAGGTCCTGTGTTTTGTGGGTGAGTAGACAAGACGTAAAGACAAGTTATCTATACTTATGAGTCAATCCGTGGGGATTACTGCCTACCTTGTCGTAAAAGCCAGTGCACGCCACTGGTCTTGCTTTAATTTAATTTGTGATAGGTAAAGATTCTTTGTTGAGATTAAGTGATGCGTTCTGCTTGCAAATGAAGGAGTTGTGTTGTCTCTAATGAATACTTATTTTATTTTAACACGTGCACGCGTTAATATGGAATAACTTGAGCAGAAAACAAACACAGTAAATATTTATTTTGTTCTCTAATCGAGCATTCATTTATTTATCAGGAACTAGATAGAAGTGAACAAA
>SJJU01006218.1:0-25912 GCA_012932125.1 Conopomorpha cramerella | reverse complement strand
ACTCAAGAACAGCTGAATCGATTTGGTTGAAAATTGGTAGGGAGGTAGCTTAAAACCAGGAAACAGCAAATAAAATAATAATTAAAAGAATTCAAATTGGAAACATATATTTTTTAATGTTTCTTACTACGCATAAACTACTGGATGAATTTTAATAATTCTTACACCATTAAAATGTGACATTATTCCTGAATAATACAGAGTGTATAAGAATATAAAAAAATCATCCCTATTAAAAAAAGACAATTTTTTTCCTCGGGAGATGTCATTTTGTATGGGATTTTTTTTTTTCATTTCCCCGCATTGTCGCCATGGTAAAAGTTGTTAATATTAACGAGCCCAACTACGTTTCTAAGACCATTGCTCGGAGTCCTTTTACACGGAGTATATTTCGTTCCGAGATTCGAGCGGGAACGAAACGCGGCACATCTATTTTTGAGCAATTTTTCTCACACAAACATTCAAATAAAATAGTTTCTCGATTCAAGGTGGATTTATTCTGACAAATAACAATATATTCGTCCCGATCCCAATATAATATTTTGTAAAAGGCCGCTGTACTGTTGTGACGCAGATACCTATCTAGATTCAAGGAGCAATGACTTTACAATATCGGGTGGGTTCAGTTTTCAAGAAACGCTCTAGTCTGTTTAGCACCTGTTTTTTGTTTGGGGAAATTCGTTTTATTTTTGTATTTTATTCTATTACTAGCTGACCCGGTAAACATTGTTTTGCCAAAATACATTTTATTATATTACTATTAACAGTGTTTCTCTGCTATTACATGCATCTATACACATAAACCTTCCTCAAGAATCATTCTATCTGCTAAAGAAAACCGCATGAAAATCCGTTGCGTAATAACTACTATTCTTTACACAATAATAAAATAATGTGGAATATCGCGTTGTTGCAGTAAATTAGCGAATAGAATAGGGAGTTAGAGTGGGAAACGACTTTGTTTTACACTATGTATTGGTTGACAAGTATGAACACCATCCTGACTGGTGTTAAGCTGTGATGTGGTCTGCGATAGAGCCTTTTATGCCTTGCCTTTTATGACCTCTGGCTTTTTCTATGGACAAATAACCTATAGGTACGTACATACGTAAAAGAGCAAGTCATAAAGCACTTTACTGCGCAGGCATTTTGTTTACTTAGATATTTTTAGGTTTACTACGCATAACTAATGGTTACTTAGGAACAAACGAAGTCTAAAGTAAAAGATCTGTTCTGATACCAGAGCAGTCACTGTCCCTATGTATCAGTGGCGTGCACTGGCTTTTACGACAAGGTAAGCAGTAATCCCCAAGGATTGACACCTATGTATAGGTAACTTGTCTTCACGAAACACAGGTACTTACCTATCTACTCACCCACAAAACACAGGACTTTCGTTAGCCTGTGTCGTGAGTACAACAAAAAAAAGATCTAGCAATAACTCTATAGTGTCTATAACTCGGTCGGGTAGCCAAAAAACTAAGGTAGGCAGTGTCTCTTTGCCTGTATGGTGTGCACGCCACTGCTATGTATGCTTAGATCTTTAAAACTGCACATGCGGTTTTCTTTCATATATAGGGAAAAGCGCGCGGTACCGCTAGTTATGTGTGTAAACAAAACACCTACCTACATACACAATTTGACATCACATTATGGGGACGCGGGGCGCGACCTCTAGCGTAATCCGAATGGAAACAAACGCCATGACATTAATAGAGATCGACAGTAACCAGCTTGTCAGTCTTGTTTACATTATGTTTACGTGAGAGTATCACTTGTTTGCGTTGAGATTGTTGTGGTCACCGCAAGGTGAAGGAAAGCGGCATGACGTAAAACTGCATAATATCAAATATCTTACAGACTCACTACTGTGAACAAGCATTTTCTCTAGTACTATACGTATGTCTAGGAATCAAGAACATTTTTAGCTCTAAAAAAAAAATCTAATTTATCTAAATCAAATCTTATCTTCTGGATTGGTCTACTACCTAATTCCCCATGCCTGTATCAATGACTTAACACCACATTTTGAATAAATGATAAATGAATTAAGTTTTTGTAAAATATATTCTTGATTGCAATCTTCTAATACTTGATCCCTAGACACTATTGATGTGTGTTATAAGATGATACACGAAAGATAGTGGAACTAACGCGAACAAAATTTCCCACTATTACCACTGGTGGTAGCACTACTGGGAATAAAGGGCTATCTCTAAAGTATTTTGCATTGTGGTAGACATGGCATTGAATTTGAAAATGACATTTACTCCAATGTTATTGTTTTTGAAAGAGCCCACTCGAAAATGTCTTCCAATGCACCGATTAGAGGCAATTTCCTTCGCTGTAGAGATACGAGAATTCCATAGATAACGCCTCCATTGTACCTGCTAACGACTCGATAAGAAAATTCGTAACAAGTAGGTAAGTACAGTACAAGTAATGTTGCTTAATTATTATTTACTGACAGCTATGAAAGTGCTCTATCAGTTTTAATTTATTTCAGATAAAGGAATCCATAGCATGTTACCAATTACATTTTTTTAGCACTAGGTACACGGGAATAACAAATTGATCAAATAGGATAGTCCTCTCCTTTACTTCTTACTTTCACTACATTATATTTCATCGCCAGCACATTATTACACTTATTCCACTACACGCATTCACCCGTGGTGCTCTCCCAAAAGGCAATTTGTGCCTCGTTTGTAATAATGTTGTCTCCCACTATTTAGATTTGGAAAAAAAAATCATATCTATGCATTGCAATGCAGCAATGCAGGTGGGAATATCCCGGTTTTTAATTCCACTACATTAGCGCAATAATTGCAGGGAAAAAATAATTTTGTAAATGAGAAATAAAGAAGACATTTGCATCTCATCGCTTCTTTTCAATCTATACTAATATTTATCATATTTACGATTATCGTATATGTAAGTACGTATTATGTACATTGAAATACATAAGTCGGCAGTCACGCCGTACAGTTTACGAAATGGTATAAAAATAAATCTTGTTTTTCACAATTTCAACTTACAATTGTTCGAACTTTAAGTGCTATAGATGATATGGCTTAAAGGCCCTCGTATTATGGACGTGAATTTTACGCGTGTAACGTTATTCGAGTTTCTGTTCAGTCCAATGCTCTCTTAGTTCCCAGTAGATAGTTTTATTGTAGGCCGCAGGCAAGAATGTATACGACCAGTGGCGTGCACTGGCTTTTACGACAAGGTGGGCAGTAATCCCCAACGATTGACACCTATGTATAGGTAACTTGTCTTTACAAAATATAGGTACCTCTACCTATCTACTCACCAACAAAACACAGGACTTCGTTAGCCTATGTCATGAGTACAACAAAAAATATCTAGCAATAACTCTATTATTAGCTCGGGTAGCCAAAATACTAAGGTAGGCAGAGTCTTTTTGCCTACATGATGTGCACGCAGCTGTATACGACCATTAGTCTTAGAAACGATCAAATGTCTTTTAGCTGACACTAATATTACGTCATATACCTATTACAAGAACAATGATATTTACATTTTCAAGCCACATGTTTCCTTTTCGAAAGTGCCCAGCACATTAGCAACATTACCCAGTGGCGTTACAGGTCAGGATAGCAGTGGACGAGTATGGGCTGATGATGATATGAATGAGCCTGAATGGTCTCTGGGTGAACAGAAACCGCCCATCACCAGCGATAGCTGACGGTCATTGGGTGGTTTTTAACCAGTAGAAGTCTTAGGGCGTATACAGAAAGAAAGCTGGTAACCGGTGCCGTTCGGTAAATCCTTAGAAATGAAGTCGGCGCTGGTAGCCGGCGCAGACAATATTCTATACAATGTCCCGATAAGCGCTGGTTACCAGCTTTCTTTCTGTATAATACGCCCTTACAGTACCCCGTCGTCATCCGTTCCCATAGCAGTGGGGTGTCCATGAGGATTTTCAGAATTATGTTCATATATACATAAATCACAGAATAGAATTATGTGAAAAAAAATTAATTATATCCTCACCCCCTATCACGATGGGTTAAATACGCTTGAGTATGTAAGCAAGTGTCTAAACACCGCTTTGGATATGAAAGTCGTGAATTTAAAAAAAAATACTGCCGGCTTTACTGTGATTTGCATGTTTTTAATAAGTAGGTATATAATTATTATTTATTTGTTTCGACAAATGTATATATTGTCGGCAGAATTTCTACAAAATAATATATTAAAAGCACACAATATGCAAATACTAGTAAGTAAATATATCTTCCGCAAAAATGTTCACTGTAACAGAACGTGATTGTAAAATACCTTGTTCTATTGACGCAAATTGCTAAAACAGTAGGTTACTTCAATTTTATGTAATGAGGCTATTTTCCTTTAGCTGGGATTATGTGTAACTGTCGTGCTACGTTAGGAAAATATTTTTATTTTTATCGCTGTTTAACATCAGGCAGGATGGTGGTCAAACGCTTATTCATAGTGCATTAAAAAAAAACACGTAATAAAATACTGGATGTGAATGTGTCACATTCTGACCATCAGTGGCGTGCACACCATATAGGCAAAAAGACACTGCCTACCTTACTTAGTATTGTGGCTACCCGACCTAATAATAAAGTTGTTGCTAGATCTATTTTTGTTGTACTCACGACATAGACTAACGAAGTACTGTTTTTTTTGTGAGTAGATAGGTAGAGGTACCTAGGTATATTTCGTAAAGACAAGTTACCTATACATAGGAGTCAATCCTTGGGATTATTGCCTACCTTGTCGTAAAAGACAGTGCACGCCACTGCTGATCATATAGCATCGTATTCTAGACACCTTAAGAAGTTAATTTAACGAATAAATTTCGACGTCAGAAGCATAAGATCGGACCTGTAATTTTGTTACAATGACTCATCCGACCTTATGCTTCTGCCGTCGAGAAATATTGATGGAAATCAATATTAAAAACGTAATCACAAACAAATAGTTGAATAGATTAATCTTTGCTTAAGGCATTCATCATCATTTTCCTGCCCTTATCCCACACTAGGTGTGGTCGTCGCAACATGTTTCTTTTCGCCATTCATCTCTATCATTCGTCATCTCTGCCCACCTTTCACGCACATATCATTTTTCACACAGACCATCCATACCTTCTTTGGTCTCCCTCTTCCCTTGTGTCCTTCCACATTCAACAATCTTTGCTTTAATCTTTGCTTAAGTAAATGTAATAAAAAGGTCGCTCCCTGGTATCGAGAAGCATTCAGAAACTGTTCATATTGTAACTACGTTGAATCCATTGCGCTTTCAACTTAAACCCATGCAACTTTGTAACTCAATAACTCAGAAACCGTAAGCTTCCCACCTTACGTCACCCGATGGCCACAGTATGTGTTTATCCCAGACGTCAGTCACGTCAAATATTCAACAGTGTCAATGTCACGTCAGTAAAGACCGACTGATTGAATAACGAAAATATCTACCCTCAAGAAAGAAGAAAATTATACCGTCACTGTGTAAACTAAAAAAAGTAATGTCATACTAAATTGAACTATAATTAAAATTTATTAAAAACGAGTTTATTTATACGATCTCGCATTTATTTATTTTATCCTAAACACACACGTTATAGAGCTATCAAGTAGATGTTTTACATATTTATTGCAATATCTGTCTAGCAATTTCTTGTTTTCATTGGTTAAAAAAAAATACTTTCACCAAATAGCATGGCTTGCATACATATTTATGTAGGTATTGGCCGGTACCTGTCCAGACGTTCACCGCCATTAAATATCATTTTTAATATTAACAATATCAATTTAAAACTATTTTTAGACGTTTTTATAGCGCCACGTATGAAATTTTTATGGTCGTATAAATTTCTGATATATACTTACTGTGAATAAAAATAAAAATTTACTTACATTCAGTCAGTTTTACGGACAATTCGCACGTGAAATCGTTTATGCCACAAAATAAAATGCACTGAAAACTACTTGTTGAAATACATAAGTTTTTTTTTATGACACAAACACAGTCCGTTTGTATTTAAAACGTAATACGGTAAAGTAGGAATAATTCCGTCCGAATGTAAATATTTTTGAACCAAAACGATGTAAATTCTTCAGGCATAATTAAACTGTCATAATGTTGATTCTACAGACAGACGGTACGAACTACGAAGACTTTCCATTAAAAAACATATAATATCACGGTCACCCTATTCAACTTTTTGTACAATGGGGAATTTTCAACGCCCTTGTTTCTCTTAGTTATGACAGATGGCGCTAGTTGTAGTAGGGGGATAAAAGTCAAGAAAATAACTTCAAGCAGTCAGTATTGAAGGTGACAGTTAATTTCTTTATCGTTTGTTTACATGTTACAAAGGAGTCTGAAGTTTGAATAACTTGCCCAATTATTAAAAAAAACTGTACTAAAATACAACTGACAGAAGTCCCCCTGGACACCTACTAGCGACATCTAGATAAGCAATATTTGGAGTTTGAAAATTCCCCATTCTGACATGTCGCGTTGTTGATCCAAGACCACGTAGATCCAAGCCACTCTTTTACTATTTCCACAACACTCAACCAATTTCACTCTCCGTATAAGTATAGCTCCGATTTCTACCTACTACATAACCTTCAATAACCAAACGCCTAAAATAACAAGAAGTGAACTCCACATCACAGTAACGCAGACAGCTTCAAACTGAGCGGTGCTATAGCCCACACCGTACGCAAGACACCCATCATTCCCACGGAGGTTTGTACAAGACAATGCAAACTAAACATGAATTATTCTAACACTACTTTTCTTATGGCATCGAGAAGTAATTGCCGCCGCGGCGTTGTATGAAGCGGATATACGTATCCGGTGGGCGCTTTAACGCTCAAACTGACGTCTTTTCGCCGTGTGTGTGTCTCTTTATTATGATTCACTTGTTGTTTTTTTTAATTCGGAAATGTTCGGTTAGTAATAATAGAGTTTTAGCAAAAATAAATGAATGTCTATGTCTAATAAATATAAATATTTTACAACAACACACATACATTGCTTTCATCCCATGTTAAGTAGCTAAAGCACGTGATATAAGGAATTCAGACAACGGTAAATACATTTCTTTTTCTTCTAATTACATCTTACTAATATTATAAATCGGAAAGTGAGTTTGTTTGTTTGTTCGGCTATCACGCCGTAACTACTGAACCGATTGCTTTGAAATTTTGCATACGTAAAGTTAGAAGTCCGGATTAAATAATAGGGTACTTTTTATCCCGGAAAAAATTGATATTCCCGAGGGAAACTTACATTTTTCCGTACGAATGATAAGTTTTCTTATAGTTGTCCTTTATAGCCCAATATAACCGAAGGCCACGCGGGCAACGCCGCGGGCGGAAAGCTAGTACTTATATAAATAAGTTTAGTGGACTCTCTAGCCAATTCTTAATACACACTCAGATGCTCTTTACAGATAAACCGTGAACGGCCAGCCGTCATAACAATAACATATACATCGATTCTATTTTAATAATTTATTTTATTTATTTAGTTAACATACAAACAATTATCTTTACAGGATGAATGCGGCAGCGTTAATAATATTTTCTATCTAGGATTTATTTTATCTTGCAACTAAAACTTTTGAATAGCAAAAAACATTTTTTTTATCGCTATGAACAAGCGTTTGACCACCATCCTGCCAGATGTTAAGCAGCGATGTGGTCTACGATGGAGCACAATTGTCCATTTGGCTTAGGCTTATTTAAAGTGGCTTTTGTAATTTCAACCAATGAACGTGTAAAAGTGTCCACCTTATCATCTACTACGTTCATGTTAAGGTTTATTTTTTATTAAGATGATGACGTATCTTCCCAGTTCTTCCACCATTTTGGAGATATAGTGCCTTCCAGTCTGCTTGAATAGCAGTGGCGTGCACTGGCTTTTACGACAAGGTAGGCAGTAATCCCCAAGGATTGACAGCTATGTATAGGTAGCTTGTCTTTACGAAATATCTAGAAAAGGTACACCTATCTGCTCACACACAAAACACAGGACCTTCGTTAGCCTATATCGTGAGTACAATAATAAAGGATATAGCAATAACTCTATTAGTAGGTCGGTTAACCAAAATACTAAGGTAGGCAGTGTCTTTTTGCCTATATGGTGTGCACGCTACTGTTGAATAGGTAGTAGAATGTAAAACGCAGTGCACTGGTTTTTACAACAAGGTAGGTAGTAATCTTCGCGGATTGACACATATGTATAGGTAACTTGCCTTTACGAAATATAGGTATCTACCTATCTACTCATCAACAAAACATAGGACCTTCGTTAGCGTATGTCGTGAGTAAAAAAAAAAAATTAAATAAATACACTTCACGCCTTTAATCCCAAAGAGGGGTAGGCAGAGGCACTTGCTAAAGCAAGTACCCACGGTTCACCAAGCGTATTTAACCCAACGTGTCAGGGGGTGAGCCCATCGCCGTTATAGGGTTCACACACCTTGTGGTGTGGGGGTTTCATCACGATGTTGTCCTTCACCGTACGAGCGTTGCGTTGCGTACATAGGCTCTGAAAAAGGGGCCCATTGGTACACGTCCAGTAGCCGGACTCGAACCCGGGACCTCCCGGTTACAAGTCAAGTGTCCGACCAACTGGACCACAGACGCTCTGAGGTACAACCGTACAACAAAAGATCTAGCAATGACTCTATTATTAGGTCGGGTAGCCAATACACTAAGGTAGGCAGTGTCTTTTTGCCTATATGGTGTGCACGCCACTGGTAAAACGGAGAAAAATAATTAGTTGCTAAAAGATTTTTTTTAGGTAAGTACAAAACAATCATGTTTTTTTGGAGTCGACACACTTGTGTCAACACGGTTTTTGCACAACAAGCAACTATCACATAAATACATATATTTTATATACATAAACTCAGCTGTACCGTGTCTGCGCAAATAGGTTGTAACCTATTTACATTTTGTCTTCTACATGCAGTAAGCCATGAACTTAAACTTTGTACATAATGTGCTTTTCTTAACCGACTTCAAAAAAAGGAGGAGATTCTCAATTCGGCTGTACTTTTTTATGTTTGTTACCTCAGAACTTTCGCCTGGGTGAACAGATTTGGATGCTTTTTTAAATATTTTTTTAAACGAATGCAATAAATGGCGGATCATATTTTTATTGGTGTGAATTTCATTTTACAATTATTATTTTTTATTATACCACTCGCACACGCCCGATAAGTAGCGAAGTACGTACCGGGCCGCTAGTCCTGCTATAATTATAATATTATAAAATGCGAAATGAGCGTCTGTGGTGCAGTTGGCCGGACACTTGACTTGTAACCGTGAGGTCGCGGGTTCGTGTCCGGCTACTGGACGTGTACCAATGGGACTCTTTTTCAGAGCCTATGTACGCAACGCAACGCTCGTACGGTGAAGGACACATCGTGATGAAACCCGCACACCACAAGGTGTGTGAACCCTATAACGGCGATGGGCTCACCCCCTGTCACGTTGGGTTAAATACGCTTGGTGAACCGTGGGCATTTGCTTATTATGGCGTGAAGTGTATAAATGCGAAAGTTTGGATAGATATATGGATGATGTTTATCCTTGTTTAACGCAAAAAATATTGGACTGATTTTTATTAAACTTGGCAACATTGTGGCTTATAAACTAGAATAACATATAGTGTGTAGGACGCCCTCAGGCAAGGTGGACTGATGATATACGCAAGATGGCTGGCATACGCTGGATGCGAGAAGTCGAAAACAGATCACAGTGGCGTGCAATTGGAGAGGCCTATATCCAGCAGTGGACAAGTATGGGCAGATGATGATGATATAGGCTTTAAGGTATATAGGTAAAACAACGTTTGCCGGTCAGTTAGTAAGTTATATCTTTCGGGGATAGAGATAGGTAATTAAACAAATCTATCAAATAACACAAGCTTTTACTCGTTCGATTAACACAAGTCGTGTACCGCAGCAGACTTTGTTTTGTTTACGAATTTCGGTTATATATCTGTCTATTTACTTTAAACTGGAGCAGGTTATCAGTAACCACGTAAAGTATATAACAGATATTACTTAAGTACGCCACAATGTAGAGAAATGACACAAATCTCTTAAATAATCTTCATACAAGTCACCTTGTATCTGAATATCATCAATATCAGTACATAGTATAGAGCAACGTCGATTTGCCGCTGTCTGTCCCTATGTATGCTTAGACCTTTATAACTACACAACGGAGTTTGATGCAGTTTTCTTTAGTAGATAGAGTAATTCTTGAGGAAGGTTTACCTATATCTCTAATAGCATAGGAACACCGACAATAATGTATACTGGCAGCTAGTCATTACATAGTATAAAACAAAGTTTCCTCCCGCTGTCTGTCCCTTTGTATGTTTCATCATCAGCCACATAACTATTATTATTATAACGTCCACTGCTGGACGAGGGCCTCCCCCAATGAGATCCGTCATTTGGGGTGAAATCGCCAGTAATCGCCACGCTTGGCAGGCGGGTTGGCGATCGCACACGGTGTTGTGGTTTAGCTCACAGAGAGCGCTGCTGCCCGTTCTCTGGAGAGCTCCCTCGGTCGCTTCTTACGACCCCCATGACGGGAAAAGTTGGGCTGGGGTGGTGACACATGTATTCTATTCGCCGTCACCACACGGCTAGTATAATTAGGTTTCTAAAACTAACCAACGGAGTTTGATGCGGTTTTCTTTAGTAGATAGAGTGATTCTTGAGGAAGCTTTATATCTCTAATATGTGCATATAATAGCAGACCTTGAACTTTAAAGCTCAATATCTCCGAAGTAACTTTTTGTTCGTGGAGTCCTTTCTGTGTAACTACTTCCAATTGATATTTTTAAAATAGGTATCGTTTATAAAACTCAAATAATGTAACCCAAGCATGTAGCTCGTACTAGCGATTAAATCTACTATATAAAAATAAGTCGGGTTTTCCTCCCTGACGCTATAACTCCAGAACGCACGAACCGATTTCCACGGTTTTGCATTCGTTGAAAAGGTCTCGGGCTCCGTGAGGTTTATAGCAAAGAAAATTCAGGAAAAAATTCAACAGAAAAGCGGGTAAACGAAACGAACCCATCTGGTGGCGAAACGGAGTTCGCCGGGTTTGCTAGTAACCAATATAATACAGTAACCTAACAACACAACACTTGAGGTGTGTTATCAATTCAAATCACTGTGTTCGCATCGGCAACGCACTCGCACACCGCTAGGTATGCCGGCGACGAGTAGCGGTATCGAGACGTGTACGCGAAATGGTTCACACGTTCCATGCAAACACCCGGGAGGTCCGGGCTATGTCCGATGTCATTGAATTGTATGTTTCGTTTGCCACGCGATTATAACCCTTGACATCTTAGAAATAAGAATCAGAAACAGTTGTATTTGTGTGAAGCGAGAAGAAAAGCTAATAAATTAGTTCAAAATGTAAGCCACTGAAGTTTTCACACTTCTTATAAGTTTAGTAAAGAGTTTAGCGTGAATTTTTTTTAAATAATAAATAAATCCACTTCACGCCTTTAATTTTTTGGTGAAATTTTTTTCTTTCTAATATATTTTTTAACAGCATTTGGTCTAACCAAAGTCTGCCAGACATACCGGTATAAGCTTAGCGAACAGTAGAATGGCTTTAAAAGAACTGTTAAGACTGATTGCATTCGCAAGATTAGAACCGCAGTATAACTTAACGACTAGCTTAGTCAATTGCAATTGGGAATTTGGAGCTAAAAGTTTACCTACCTGCAAGACACAATATAGCTTAACCATTTCGTGGACACATACCGCTTGTTGACGTGACGACATTAAAGCTTCAACTGTATTTTTAACCGACTTCAAAAAAGGAGGAGGTTCTCAATTTCTTTTTATGTTAGCTCAGAACTTTCGTCTGGGTGAACCGATTTGGATGTTTTTTTTATTTGAAAGCTGGTGTTGGTTACCCGACCTAATATTAGAGTTATTGTTAGATCTTTTTTTGTTGTACTCACGACATAGGCTAACGAAGGCCCTGTCTTTTTGCCTATATGGTGTAAACGCCACTGCAGAATACCGAGTGCCACCAACATCGTCGGCAAGTTGCCGTACGTTACTTGGAATGAATTGCGGTAATTTGATACACTAAGTGTCCACTGAAGCCGCGGTACAAATTGGCTGAATAGCGAGAAACCTGTTCATGTACAGTCGGGCAAATATCAACTCTACCGCCCTAAGGTACAAACTCATATGAATGTCATTAGAAATTAAGTCCCGTGAAAAATGAATCCATAATATGTAACACTTTAATGTTCTTTTGTATCTTTTTGACATTTTGCTATTAGAGTGGGCCCGTTGGTGTAGTGGTCAGCATGACCTGCCTTTGCTCCCTAGGGTCGTGGGTTCGATTCCCACCGGTGACAGGTGCTTAGGTGATGAGCTTTTAAGCACTTGTTGGATGTGTCTGGGTGTTTTATTTATATAAGTACTAGCTGCCCCGGCAAACATTTGTTTTGCCATAATAAGTTGCCTTTGTACTCCGTGTATTGGGAGAAATACAACTGGTAGATGCATAAAAAATAGATTGTAGCCGATTCTCAGACCTACTGAATACACATATAAAATTTGGTAATAATCGGTCAAGCCGTTTCGGAGGAGTATGGCAACGAAAACTGTGACACGAGAATTTTATATATTAGATATATTTAAATGAAAAATATATCTATATAAAGTAAATATCTCGTTGTCTGATTTCCATAACACAAGTGCTTTAGCTACTTAACATGGGATAAGGGCAATGTGTGTGTTTTTGTAAAATATTTATTTATACATGAGTAGTGAGTTGTCCATGTTTCAGAATACTCGTACAAGCCTAAGGTTAATTTTTTATTTGTCACAATATATCGATTGTAAACCACTTAAAGAGGTCACTTTTTTGCACACTTCACGACATAAATAGGCACGTCAATATGTCAAATTAGCGTCACATAAATTTCCCCATTGGTATATTTGCAGGTTTAATTTGCATGGCAACAAATAGCTTATTAAATGTATAATGAAAGACATAAAATACCACACTAATAAAACAGTTTATATTAGCAACAATTTCACAATAGCAAATACCAAGCGGGCTTTACAAACTTCGTCGACAATAGGCAGGAAAATTTATACACTCTTTTCAAAACATCCGTATTGTATATAAATAATACTAATTTAAACAAAAGTATCCAAGTACTATCGGTAAACCTACCATTGTAATGAAAAACTGCAGAATTACAGCTGACAAAAAAATACTTAATACCCTATCGGTAGGTACTTTACAATCGGCAAAACTACACACATCAAAAGTGTCTAGGGATCAAGTACATTTTAGAAGAATGCAATCAAGAACATATTTTACAAAAACTGAATTCATTCATAATTTATTCAAAATGTGGTGATAAGTCATTGATACAGGCATGGGGAATTTAGGTAAGATACCAATCCAGAAGATAAGATTTGATTTAAATTATCTAGATTTTTTTTAGAGCTAAAAATGTTCTTGAGACACTTTTGATGTGTGTTAAGTAGGTATATGTAATACTGTGAAATACTAACCTAAGCAAAAAATAATCCGCATATCCCGCAACGGTAACAAAACGGGAGTCTACGTGTGTTCTGTGTTACATACATACATACATACACTTCACGCCTGTCTCCCAGAGGGGTAGGCAGAGAATACAGATCTCCATTTGTCACGGTCCTGACATACGCCCCTAACCCTACCCCCGGACCCCCCTTTCGCTTCATCTACATTCATACATCTTTCCATACACGACCTTCGGTTTCGAGTACTTTCCACGCCACCTTCATGTTAATTAAAATAAAGCTCACAGTGTTTCATAACATCTTACACGTACAACTGTTAATTTGTAAAATAGTGATAAGTCAATAACAATTATCGCGTTATAATCGCATCACCGATTGCGCTGTGGAAATAATTCACTTTTCATTTCGCATCGTATCCATACAATACAAATGGAAATTGAATCGAACTAAGAATTATACAATTCGTTCATGCATAAATTATGGTATCGATGCATCGAGTCGGTGATAGAATTGCAACGCTTCATTATGCACTATTCTCGAGACTTACAATATGTGACAAAAACCTAAAACATTACATTTGTTTTTAAGAAAACGGCACCGACAGGAAAAAACATAACAGTTTGTATGTAAATACAAGTGTTTAAGCGAAAGTTCTTGTATACCAAACAATTCGTAAACTCTATAATGTGCTCGCCAATATTCTTAGTTAAATTAGCATGGTGAAATGTGGTCATTTACCCACTTGGTACTGAAAGGAAAAATATTAAAGTGTGCTCCATCGTAGACCACATCGCTGCTTAACACCAGCAGGCGGAGCACGGCCTGCCAAGAAATAGCCCAGTCACACCCTCCTGTCACAATTCGCGTGACATAAACCACGCGTCTTATTTTGCTAATACGGGGACTCAAGATTTCAAAGAGTGATGTGACTCATTCGTGACTTGGTTTCTTGACATTTGAACAGGAGTTCTGAGTCTTAAAAAGCTAACACGGATGTGATATACGTGACGTCATTTTGCCGTTTTGGCAGTTCGTCAAAGAATTTTATGTCACGATTGACTATAGGTGCGGATAAAGTTTCTTGGGTGCAAAAAAGTACTGAAAAAGGTGATAAAATGTCTGTAAATTATTTAAATTATGTGATAACTCGACGCCGGGAGGACAGATTACGCAAAATAAGTAGAAGAAATATCAGAGACTCCGACGATCCTTTCACAAACTATATAGAAGTTACTGGGGGAGGCCCTCGTCCAGCAGTGGACGTTATGTGCCTGATGATGATGACGATAGAAGATACTAACGTATCAGACGAAAGTCTGTGGTAGCTTTGTCCCTAGAACTCTGTCCAAACCTGACCGCTGACAACTCCCCTTTGGGGTCTTGTCTCCACCCATGGCTCCACTAGTGCATACAAGGTGAATTTGTTTTGGTTTTTTGATTTACCAATATTTTAAGTGTATTTGGGTCCACCGCCCCATTATGATTAAAACATTCATGCTTTTTCCCAGACATTCTTATCAGAAGATGTTACTACCGTTGTATTAACTCCGCAAGCTAGAGAGTAAGAAGGGTTTAACAATAAAAACAAAATTACATAAAAGGATTATTAGCACTATGCACTGGGCTGCCATTACTATATCAAAGCTTAGCGTTGTCATATTGAGCACCAAACATTACTTATAATATAGTAATGGATACAAGGTGATAAGTAGGTAGGTATTTAGAAAAATAAAATAGGAAGGTAATATGGGTAGCATATAAGTTTCTTGTTTTATATAAATGTTTTTAAAAAAGGTTTTGTTTTGAAGAAGCTTGGTGGAGCCAACTACTACTACTGTACTTAAAATATTGGTAAATCAAATGGTGTTGTGTCTCGACCAACTGGTGGAGCCATATTGTTCAGCCATCCTTCATTCCTACCTACAGTATTGTGGGGTGGGGGAAGGGGAAGACTCTTTGTAGTTAAATTTCTATGCCTAATTTTGTTTAAAGTAAAAACTAGGGGTCAAGAATTATTATTTATTTATTTCAATTATCACATATCCAACACTGAGGAAAATGAGACAGTAGCCAAGAGATGATCACTTGAATGAAATCCTTCTCAAGCTTGAAACTATTTATTTTCAGCATGTATGCACTACACAACGTGATTCTGTTATAATTTGTTAAGGAAACGCTCCCTGACATGATATTCATCATCATGAGCTTATGTACGCAACGCAACGCTCATACGGTGAAGGACAACATCGTGATGAAACCCGCACACCACAAGGTGTGTGAACCCTACAACGGCGATGGGCTCACCCCCTGTCACATTGGGTTAAAATATGCTTGGTGAACCATGCCTCTGCCTAACCCGCTTTGGGATTAAAAGGCATGAAGTGTATAATATAATACCTGTAATGCCTATATAATTATGTAATGTAATATGTAAACCAGTATATATTATTATTACTGTGTCGAAACGTCAGGCAAAAAACTAAGCTAAGCTGAATGCTTATCTTTGGTTGATCTTTACACTATAATACCCGGTTTAAACTTTTAATATTGTGATTCTGTAATTTCGTGGAATAGTCTTACACAGGTTAGGAAGAAAGTTATAATAAAAACACTCAGAAAAACTTTAAAGTCATTTAATGGATTCGGCATTAGAACCTGGATTTCACCTAGATCTAGAACCTAGATTCCAATTAAAGTCCCGCCAAATCTGCACGCAAAATAACAACACACATGATATTAAAAATTGTATTAACTGCTTCTACTGCCTTTTATTTGGACCTAGTTCTTTGAGCAAATGTTTGAGCTTGCGCTAGGCTGAGGCTCATTTTTCTGGACCCCATGGCCCCGAAAAGTCTTCATTGGCGAATTCTTTATTTAGGCTTTCTATATGAGTGGTCCTGTTTCTGTAACAAAGTAATATCATCGATTAAACTATTATAAGTTTCGCACTGAAAGTTTACAACTGCAACGAAACATGAAAAATATGAACTTAGAAATTTGAGGTTATATAGATCAACAAAGAAATAAAAGTTATAAATATGAGGAGATCATTTTATTATTACTTACTGCTTTTTGTCGCTCATTTTCAAAAGTTTTTGCAAAAATATTTTAAATAGCAAGACATAACCAATTGTAAACAACGGATATGAAAATTTGATTGTCAATAATCTGTCATATTCACGTCAAACATTAAATGTTGTCTATGTTTTTTTGCGTACACTGATGCTTGATAACCGATTATTCGTTCAAGAATGAACGAATTAGATCTTGGGAGCAAAGACAATTTTGTTTTCTTAAATCCATGAGTCCCACTGTGAGATAAGTCAATCTTGGCAAGAAATCGAGTCTGACGTATACCCCGTGCTGTGGATTTGTGATTCGTTTCACGACTGTGACTTGGAAATCATGACTTATGTCACAAATTTCTTGGTAGCCCCGTGCTCCGACTGCAGGCGGGTGTGGATGGTGGTCAAAAGCTTGTTGTATGTTGAACACATAGATGTGTACCTCAATGCAGAGTAGATGTACAGTCAAGCCACACAATCATACCTCTTTCCCATGATGATGTATTAGCACTTTGTGAGGGTAGAGCTCCTGCAGCCGCTGGTACAGGTGCACCGCACCATTCGCCAACCGAGCCATGTCCAATAAACACACACAGACACACACTCACAAAACCACAGAACCGGAACTAACACTTCCCAGAAAACCGCCCACGAATTGACGTTACTATTTTCACCTTATCATTGAATAATTGGTGCCGATATTGAATTAGGATTCGCCAAACGCGTGCGCTACGCACGAAGGTGGGCGGAGAAATGACGATGGCGACGTGACGGCTAGCCGGCGGCAGTGGCGGCGGGCGATCTTCTTTATTTATTTTTTTTTGTTTTAGTTTGTGTATATGCCAGTATCTAAAGAGGTTTGCAAAGACTTCAAGTTCAAGTATGACTGGCTGGATACATACATAGTGCAAATAATCACGGATAACCGATGCTGATAAGGCCGGTAATCGCTGCCGCAGCAACGGTCTGATGCGGTTAAAACAATGGTCGAATTATATAGAAAAGTACACGTGAAATTGCGTCTTATTTACATGTTTAAGGAGTAAACTAAACTACCTTTAGAATCTAAATTCCAACGTGCGGTCGAAATAGTATTTTGATGTCAAAATTAACATCGCAACAAAACAATAGATTGCACCTACTTTGAAGAAAAGCCACACTTGAAAGATAATGACTATGTTTTTGTGTGTTTTTCCTCGTGTAGTGAGAGATTAAGGAAACATTTGTTTTAGCTATCTCTCTCTCTCTCTATCTCATTTAATCCAAAAAAATTCCCACGGGCATTCCATCTCTAAACTCTCAAATGTTTATTTGTCTAATCTTTTTGTAATTTCCCACGCGATGAGCTGACCTCAAACTAGAATACCAACAACCAATACCCCCCACCTGTATTATACCTATTTATAGTATTTTCATCAATCACAAAAATTATAATGTCATATTATTATTTAGAGTAAATACTTTTTATATGATTCTGGCCGCCTACTTAATTTCTCAACATCGTCGCCATAGTAAAAGTTAACTAAGACCATTGCTCGGAGTCATTGTACACTCGGTTTAACAAAATAAAACTTTTCCGGTGAACGTCGTAACAGCCTAGATATTTCTCGATAATTATTCAAGTTTTTTTTTGACATGCACAAAGATATTTTGATTGAAACAATTTGTATCGGATTCCTGCTTAGCGGGCGCAACAAATTGTGTTTTTAAAATAACAAATTAATTGCCTATAAACACTAACTGTGGTGGACGGCCCACTTCAGCTGGAATTTTCCGCGTATGCTCTGTTTGTACACTCAAATTTACACTTAGAAATTCTACAGCGAATTAAACAAGAACAACCTTATCAAAAAAAAAAAAGCAGAAACCGCCCAAAAAACATTTAAAAAATCCGCGTCGACTTTCTAAGTCCTTCTCTGTGTTTTATTACCCATTTCAAAAAAGAGGAGATTTTCAATTACTCAGTTTTTTAGTATGATTCGTCATAATTTTCCGGCCCTTATCCCGAACTAGGTGTGGTCGGCGCAACACGTTTCCTTTCGCCATTCATCTCTGTCAATCGTCATCTCTGCAGTTACACCTTTCACGCACATGTCATTTTTCAAGTCAACACTTTTGACTGGGTAAACCGATTGGGATGATTATTTTTTTATTTTGAAAGCTGATGCCTTCAATTTTTTAATTTGGTTCAGTTTCGACAATGGGATCCCAATGAGAAGACCACAGATCTGACAAATGTTGATGTTGAAATCGATTCTTTTTAAGCACAGTTTCTCAATTCGATGGTATTCAGTCGCAGCAGTGGCGTGCACTGGCTTTTACGACAAGGTAGGCAGTAATCTTCAAGTATCGACACCTATGTAGGTAATGTATGTTAGCCTATGTCGTGATTAAAACAAAAAAAGATCTAGCAATAACTCTATTATTACGTCGGGAAGCCAAAATACTAGGCAGTGTCTTTTTGCCTATATGGTGTGCACGCCACTGGTATACAGAGTGTAAAAGAGCCCCGAGCAATGGTCTTAGGAACGTTGTTGGTCTCGTCAGTATGAACAACTTTTAAATTTGGTTATTTTGTACGGAGAGGAAAAATTTTTTTTTACATTTCCCAGCGTTGTCGCCATAGTAAAAGTGCATACATTTAATGCTCTCGATAGTCGACAAGCCAATATACATTACACATCGCTGCTTAACATCACGTAGGATGGTGGTCAAAAGCTTGTTCACTGCATTTAAAAAAAATACATATTAATAATGTATATGGATATGATCCGATGACCGTTGGGGAAAACGAGTTCTCGAGTGGAGACCGCGTCTCGGCAAACGGAGTGTAGGACGCCCTCAGGCAAGGTGGACTGATGATATACGCAAGATGGCAGAAGCTGGATGCGACAAGCCGTAAACAGATCACAGTGGCGTGCAATTGGAGAGGCCTATGTCCAGCAGTGGACAGGTATATGCTGATGATGAATGTATATTTGCAAAACATCGTGTCCCGGGTCAGCTAATTTACAATAATTTAATAAAACATCCGAAATACCGATGATGCTATAGAGTAAAACCAGTAGTATTGACGTTGTTAAAATATAGGTACACCCGGGCACAAAAGTGTTATAGTTATCAAATGCATGCAAATTTCATAATCACGATGCAAAGTCACGATCGGACGTTATATGGATTAACACCTGAGCATCAGCACAATGAGTGTTTATTTTTCGTTGGGATTTGAACAACTCTGTGTACAGTCGACGCGAAACGTGTTGGCGACTTTGACAGTAGTGGTTTACGAAAGTGAAGTTATCATTTATGTCATTATATTTATGTATTTGTTTCAGCGCAGCGCTGGACAGAGGACATGGAGAGATATCTGCAAGGCCCCATGTACCCCCGGGTATGCTAGGACCTTAGTAAACAAGTATCATCATTATCATCAGCCCATACTTGTCCATTGCTGGACATAGACTCTCCAATTGCACGCCACTGTGATCTGTTTTCGGCTTCTCGCATCCAGCTTCTGCCAGCCATCTTGCGTATATCATCAGTCCACCTTGCCTGAGGGCGTCCTACACTTACAATATAATTTATAGTTATACCCCGTTTATTATTAAGGGACATTTAACGTACATAACTTTGTCAGATAACTTCACACCGGTTTAAAAAACTAAGCATTTATTTGCAGATCTCCGCCACTTTCAACAGTATTGATTTCACTCTGTCCATTTAGTCCCAGAGGGATTATCCAACACTTGCTCGGCTGTAAATATCTTGCATAGGATTTGTAAATAAGCATTCTTTATCAACGAATTAAGATTTGAAAGGAAAATATTATTATATTAACTAGCTGTCCCGGCAAACATTTCTTTTACCACAATAAGTTGCCCTTGTTGAAATACAACTGGTAGATCATAAAAAATAGATTGTATCCGATTCTCAGACCTACTGAATACCCTTATAAAATTTGGTAAAATTCGGTAAAGCCGTTTCGGAGGAGTAAGGTAACTAACATTATGACATGAAAATTTTATATATTAGAGAAGAAGAAGATAATAAGTTTCGCTTTCATAGTCATGATTATTGACAAAGATTGCCAATCCAAGTGACGTCATCAAATAATATTTTGATGACGTACAATACGTATTTTGACGTTGACTGTACCACGTATTATTATACATTATTACAAATCTATGGTATGTCGTGTGTTTTTATTTTCAGTACATAAATATGTTGCAATCTAATCTGAAGGTAGTAAGACTTTAATATTTGATTAATAATACTTACTTGTAGATGGGTTTTTATATGTTAGTTCAATGATTCCCTAGGGATAGCATACCTTATGTTATTGGTCTTTTTAGGATTTATGTTTAGGGTCTTACGAAATACTTCCTTAAACTCTAAGGTCCTTGCCTTACAGATTAACAATTAGAATTCAGAGATGCCCATTATTAATTGTTCCTATGAATACTAATAAAATAAAGCTTTCGCTTTTTTAAAGTCGAGAACAGAGTTTAGAGTTTTCGCCTAGTATTTTGATAAAAGTCACACTAGAAGTAGGTAATAGCGCAAATACTAGATATGGCCTAAATAAACCTAAGTGACATGTGTTCAAGCTATCGCCAAATAATTCCCTTCACCCTTCGATCCTTTTACTCTGTGCATTGAAATAAATACACTTCACGCCTTTTAATACCAAAGCGGGACAGGCAGAGGCACTTGCTAAAGCAAATGCTCACGGTTCACCAAGCGTATTTAATCCAACGTGACGGGGGGTGAGCCCATCGCCGTTATAGGGTTCACACACCTTGTGGTGTGTGGGTTCCATCACGATGTTGTCCTTCACCGTACGAGCGTTGCGTTGCGTACATAGGCTCTGAAAAAGAGTCCCATTGGTACACGTCCAGTAGCCGGACTCGAACCCGCGACCTCCCGATCACAAGGATCCGACCAACTGGACCACAGACGCAGACATTAAGAATCATTCCGTTTTTGTCGCAGCACGTGACAAATATAAGTAGATATTTCGAAACATGACAATTACCTACAACATTGATTGTAAAGATAAGACTTTAATCTCCTTAATCAATATATTTAACAATGTTTCTTTAAGAATAAAAATCGATAAAAACTATGTACATACGACTTAAAAGCTGACCTGAACAAATTGGTAGTGTGAGCTGAGCTGGCGTCGCGTATGCGCTCTTACGTAGTGTAGCTCAGTTTACTGTGACGACGTGCGGCTTAGCTAGCTCGGCCCAGTACAGTCGTGTACAAGCTGAGCTGTACAGTTCGCAGTGTGAGCTGAGCTGGCGTCGCGTATGCGCTCTTACGTAGTGTAGCTCAGTTTACTGTGACGACGTGCGGCTTAGCTAGCTCGCCCCAGTACAGCCGTGTACAAGCTGAGCTGTACAGTCCGCAGTGTGAGCTGAGCTGGCGTCGCGTGTGCGCTCTTACGTAGTGTAGCTCAGTTTACTGTGGCGACGTGCGGCTTAGCTAGCTCGCCCCAGTACAGTCGCGTACAAGCTGAGCTGTACAGTTCGCAGTGTGAGCTGAGCTGGCGTCGCGTGTGCGCTTTTACGTAGTGTGGCTCAGTTTACTGTGACGACGTGCGGCTTAGCTAGCTCGCCCCAGTACAGTCGTGTACAAGCTGAGCTGTACAGTTCGCAGTGTGAGCTGAGCTGGCGTCGCGTGTGCGCTCTTACGTAGTGTAGCTCAGTTTACTGTGACGACGTGCGGCTTAGCTAGCTCGCCCCAGTACAGTCGTGTACAAGGTGAGCTGTACAGTTCGCAGTGTGAGCTGAGCCGGCGTCTCGTGTGCGCTCCTACGTAGTGTAGCTCAGTTTACTGTGACGACGTGCGGTACATCTAGGTCGGCACATACAGTGCTGTACACGCTGAGCTTGCATTGCGTGCTACATACACACGTCTCAGTTCACATCAAAGTAAATCCATTCAAGACAGGTTGACCGATACTGAACGATGTGGTAAAATTCATAAAGGTCACGTGATGTATATTTTGGCGCAGAACAGAGTGGGGCATAACATTTTTACGCCTTCCGTTTATTTATTTTTTTACACGAGCGAATGCCCTGTTACTTGACCCGGCGTCGATGTGCCAAAGCAAATACAAGAGGGATACAATCACCTGGTTGTTCGTAACATAGAGGTTCACGATTGACGACTGGAGTCACACAAAGTCCTGGTTATGGAACAATTATTAGTCTTCAGTTGTTTTTCTTTGCTGCACGGATTTATTGGACGTGAAACCAATGGCGCTAGTATCGAGTTTTCCAAAACTAAATGATTAAAGAAGAAGTTATAAAAGTAAAGTGTTTTGACAATTTATTTAGCAAGCAAGTTAGTTTTGGTACACGATTCTACCCCATTGTTTGCATTTTGACAACTGGAGGCAGACCATACGTAACTGTCACTTGAGAAAAGTCGTGTCTTACAAAAAATTATAGCTGAACAAACGTCACAAATACGCCCCATTGCGTTGTTTATTTTTGGTATATTATGATTTCTCTACTATCATGTCACGCCGCAGTAAAACAGTGATGCGATCCTTTGCCGCTACGATGCCAGAGCGATGCATCTACGAGAGCTGTAGCAGACTTGGTCCACGAGTCTTGTCAACGAATCTTGTCTTGTTCAACCATGTTACCGGCGAACGAGCAAGCCAACTTTTAAGAATGCTTTTGTAGTCGAAACGGAAACGCTGCGTTAACAGTTTCGATAAGTAAATTGTGTCGTAAAGAAAGTGCTCTTGACTTGAATAAACTTGCACAAGTAAACCTGTTGCAAAACGTTATTTACATGTAAGTTACTACCTGTTATATTTACATAAAGAACACTCCAGTGTAAAGCCACGATACAGACGTGGAATTAACGAAAAATAACTTGTCAACGACAACATTTTAGACAAGGTATACTATGTTTAACTCTTTCCCGGACTGTGAACGCCTATAGGCGTCATAACAATAAAAGATCTATTGTGTCTATTTTACTGTCTGCAAATGTGTTAAGCGTGTGTCTGGGAAAGAGTAAAGGGATTAATAAACCTCTCAACGACTCTTGAATCGCGAGAAAAACTGCGTTATCCCATCCGCACTATGGGCATTTGCAGAAATTTCTTGCATAAATCCTCAGAATTGAGACTCGACTTTACCGGCGTATATTTGTAAATTACCCTAAAAAATGCTTCTCGATCTTCTCATCCAATAAAAAAAAACTTCTGTATTTATGTGAGTTTTTTGTATATACTTGTATTATTATTATTCACCCATCACAACAAGAACACTTATCTTATAAATTTATTTACACAAGAAGTAAAAAAAAATTTTGCCACGTGCTCAAAAACCATTGTATCATTGTTAATCTTAACAACCACACGTTGTTTCCATAATAATAATTATAATTTCAAGTAACAACAATAACATAACGTCTTACCTACGTAATGTAAATAAATCTATTATGATAAACAATTTGAACAATAAAAAATATATTTAAACGTGTAGCCTTGATCACAAGTCGTTGACGTCACATCATGTTACACTCATACATCCACATTCATACATAGACACTTTTCATACGTACTTCATACACATTCATACTTCATCATTACGATTCATACGTTCACCTCGCCTCAGCTTCGCGCGTGTAAAATGCTGCACAGTACATTAGAAATCACGTTGGGTTAAATAAGCTTTAGCCGTGTGGTGACGGCGAATAGAATACATGTGTCACCACCCCAGCTCAACTTTTCCCGTCATGGGGGTCGTAAGAGGCGACCGAGGGAGCTCTCCTGAGAACTGGCAGCAGCGCTCTCTGTGAGTTAAACCACAACACCACTGCGATCGCCAAGCCGCCTGCCAAGCGTGGCGATTACTGGCATTTCAACCCAAATGACGGATCTCATTGGGGGAGGCCCTCGTCCAGCAGTGGACGTTATGTGGCTGATGATGAAATAAGCTTGGTGAACCGTGGGCATTTGCTGTAGCAAGTGCCTCTACCTACCCCGCTTTAGGATTAAAAGGCGTGAAGTGTATTTATTTATTTTTTTACATTAGAAATCTCCAAAAAATTTCGTAGTTTCTGTACTTACTATACTGCGTGTAAAAGGACCCCGAGCAATGATCTTAGAAACGTCGTTGGGCTCGTCAATATTAACAACTTTTACCATGGCGACAATGTGGAGAAATTAAAAAAAAATGCCAAACATGGCGATTATTGGCATTTCCCTCCAAATGATCAGAAATCATGATTGGGGGAGGCCCTTGTCCAGCAGTGGACGTCATATGGCTGACGAGGATGATATACTATGTAGTGATACATACATAACAGTGGCGTGCACTGGCTTTTACGACAAGGCAGGCAGTAGTGGCGAAGCTAGGGGGTAAGACGGTAGTACAAGACAAGCTTATGCCAGGCACATTAACAAATATTTTCAAGGAAATTAAGTAGCATAGGGACTTATTATAGCTCAAATAAGTAAGACAAATAAAATATCTAAATAAGCGTTGGTTAAGTGCCTACTATTTCACTACCGGCTTACCTCGTAGTAATCCCCAAGGATAGACACCTATGTATACCTATGTATGGCGCCTTTTCGAAATAATAGTCACCCACAAAACACAGGACCTAGCCTATGTCGTGAGCACAACAAAAAAAGATCTAGCAATAACTCTATTATTCGGTCGGGTAGTCAAAATACTAAGGTAGGCAGTGTCTTTTTGCCTATATGGTGTGCACGCCACTGCTATCTACTCACCCACAAAACACAGGACCTTCGTTAGCCTATGTCGTGAGTACAACAAAAAAAGATGTAGCAATAACTCTATTATTCGGTCGGGTAGTCAAAATACTAAGGTAGGCAGTGTCTTTTTGCCTATATGGTGTGCACGCCACTGCTATCTACGCACCCACAAAACACAGGCCCTTGTCGTGAGTACAACAAAAAAGATCTAGCAACAACTCTATTATTAGGTCGGGTAGCCAAAATACTAAGGTAGGCAGTGTCTTTTTGCCTATATGGTGTGCACGCCACTGATAGGTAGACGACAGTTGTCATGGTAGACGCCAAGCGTGACTCATTTAAGTTGAACCGAAACTACTTCAATACAATTGACTCACTCGTTACTATGTTCTCAGCTTATTTGAGTAAACAATGTGTCAGTATGTCACAAATATGTATTTGATGCCATTTGCATTACATCTTGTTTATCTAGTTACATCTACATATAGTTAGGTAGGTAAA
>SJJU01006215.1:0-20764 GCA_012932125.1 Conopomorpha cramerella | reverse complement strand
ATTAGATGGTTTATGTGAAGTTTACGTAAAATCGTTCGCTGGCTTCACCATTTATTGTAACAAATTAATTCAATTCAATTCCGCTATTACCTATAGTTCATCATAAAAATATACAATTAAAACATTTCTTTTAGCCATATCAAGACATACTAGCCAGTAATTATTTTATTACTGGCCGGTTATTACTTTTAAGAAGAAAAAAAATTTATGGGTATAGTTCGTCTTTTGTTTTCCTGATGTGTTTTTAGTAATGTTTTGTTTTTACCAATTTGTGTACATATAATATAATTTCTTTTCATAACAAACTCTGCTAGACATGAATAAAATACTTCTGTGACCTAAACAAGGTCATAAAAAAAGATATCAGGTTACATTTTTCCATTGAAACATAATTCCTCGCCGTAATTGAGTAATGTTATACCAGAACAATTCAGATGAATTCTCATTTTAAATTCTTTACATAATAAAGTGCGTCATAAACAGAATTCAGCGCTGCAGTACGACGTGCGCCGTTAATTTCCATAACGCTAATAATGGTCGTATACAATGTTATTTTGGAAACTGTAGCTGCTTTTGAGTTTCGTTTCTGTTTGTGGATTTCTACTTCGAAATTCTTTCTTTTTTTTTTAAGCATGTATCACATAGCTGTCAACACATTTCTTGCATTAAGTATGCAAGATTAATTAATAAACAATGATTTCATATGAATATAAGAACGATGTCTCTATGCGTTAATTCTACTGCTGTGTGTGTCTGCGTGTTTTATCTATATTCAGACTGTAAAAGAACCCCAAGCAATAGTCTTAGAAACGTTGTTCGGGACGTCAATATGTACAACTTTTACTACGCTATGGCGACAATGCGGGAAAATGCATTTTTTTACCTCGGGAGATGACATATCTGGCTTCTATCGGGTGCAAAAAAATTTTTTTGTTTGTATTAATTCTGGCACAATTAATACATGGATATCTGTCCTAGTTTCGGGATTTAACTTATCATACGTTTTCAGAGATTCGCAGCGCCATGCCCACAATTATACAATAAAGTAAGTAAGCGCTGTGCCTACTTTTAAAGATCCTATGTTACATCGCATTTGAACATTTAATAAAACACTCCAATGGATGAACATGATACCAACCTAGTTAGATTTTATGTCAGGATTTTACTTCTTTTGAACTTCTGCTGTCCTGGTAAAATAATATTTTTGTTTACGTCAAGAAAGTATATTCGTAGTTCCCATAGCGTTTTGAGTTAGGTGATTGTGTTTGAAATTTGTTTGCACTCCACTTACGAAAAATACGCCAGCACACACACATGTGTGTAAATAAAAAAAATACACTTTATTTCACTTATTCCCGAAGCGGGTCAGGCAGATAATTGCTCACCAAATGCCTACGCTTCATCAAGCGTATTTAACATAATATGCGGGTTTCATCATGATGTTGTCTTTCACCGCGTTGCGTAGTACCTATCCGTCTCAAGTAACTAACCACTAGGCCACAAACACACTAATTCTAAGTAACCAGTTCATTATATTACCTCAAGTCAAGACTAGCTAGTTGTGTTTGAGTAAGTTCAGTGATTGGTTTAGGAAGTTCCACGTCTCACGCTCCCCCGGGACAATTGCTGTGCGTGTACTTTGACCGCTGATTAATTCCGACCACGTGGTACGCTCTACTTACGAACAACCCGGAATATTTGGACGTAGTTACACAGAAAGGACTCAATCCACAAAAAGTTACTTCGGAGATATTGAGCTTTAAAGTTGGAAGCGCTATTGACCCGCCATATATGTGGGTTGAGTCAGGGTACTACATAAAAAATAGATTGTAGCGAACTTTTTTGTGTAAACGTTTTTTATGTAATGGATACGTCTTAACCTAGCACCCTGGTATAGCTAACTCAATTTCAGGCAAAGTGTGGATTGAGTCCTTTCTGTGTAACTACGTCCACTTGGTCCTAATTTAAGTGAAGTAACATACAAAGCCGTGTGGTGACGGCGAATAGAATACATGGCCAACTTTTCCCGTCTTCGGGGTCGTAAGAGGCGACCAAGGGAACTTTCCAGAGGACGGGCAGCAGCGCTCTCTGTGAGTTAAACGACAACACAACTGCGAGCTAAACCGCCTGCCAAGCGTGGTCATTATTGGCATTTACCCCAAATTGATCATGGAAATCGTTGGGGGAGGCCTTCGTCTAGCAGTGGACGTCATGCGGTTGATCATGATGAACATACAAACTTGCTACTATTACTTGAACTAGCTGTTGTTGTCGGGTACTTGGACTTACTATCGTCCTCTGCTGTAAAGTCGTGGCGGCTCACTTATTCGAAACTACATAAAAAAATGTAACATTAATTTTGGTCTTATTGTTCTTCAAGACAATAGTTTTATTACATCTTAGAATTGACGTCAAGACTGAATAAAATACGAGTTCAGACTTCGAGGAAATTCGTCTTGAAACACAATACTGCGAACGAGCCTTTTTTTTAGATGACATTTTTTTCCAGGCACCTAATATGTAAGTTTTTTCTCTTCACAGCCATAATCTCCAATAAAAGAGCGTTAATATGATCGTACAAGAAGTTCGCGTATCCCCTTTCAGGGCAAACTGTGTTTCGCCTAACAAAAGGTTTGAGAAATTTTCGCGTTGCATGAGAGTATTTTTACGTCGGCCATTACTTTCTGGAACCGCTTTTTTTTTGCTATCCGTGACTTGAATTGGTAATGTCGGTTGTAAAACCACTATTAGAATTCCTTACGGCAGATAAACATGTTGTTTACGTAAACAACCGGGGCCGGCCTGACGTTCATTGAGATTAAGGGATACAAACTGTATTGGTAACCCGATATCATCTTGTTTATTCCTTTAGTGAGAGTTTCGTCTCGTGGTAATGTCGGCTGACCTTTGGGGGTGAAACCGGTCATCGAACAATAACTTTAGAAGCGTGCTGCATGATAGATGCGACAAACAAAATCTGCGCTATGATAGGCTGTTATATCGCAGAAAGTTCGCTGGTTTTGACAAATCGCATCGCTTTGCATATGCCTCTTCTTCTTATCTACCATTCTTGTTGTGTATGAGTGTAGGGTACGGGTATACAGTAAACAGTACAGTCGGTGGGTTTAGATCTACAAGAGGATAAAATAAATACGGAATACTGGACAACAAACAATACCCCCAAATATGACACATGTTCACTTTACCTCAAACTAGGATACTCTGTACTTAAATAAATACAAAGACCAAAATATCTGCCTCTGATTAACACTCAAGTATATTTCGGAAGTAGGAATAGAACTCACGACCAACGTCCAAGAGACAACTTTCCTGACCACTGAACCATTTCTTTCATCAATGCCCAAGCTAACTAGGAAGTTATATAAATCGAGGTGCTTGGTAGAAGTGTAGGACTGGGAAGGTTACAGGGCAAGTGGTCAACCCAACCGTTAGATAATTTTAAGCCGTCTGAGGGTCTCTATAAACTCACGTTCTTTATACGGGTGAGAATAACCTGGAGACGTATAGAGACAATTTGTTAAAGTGGTTAGTCCATAGCTTTTCCAAGATAATCTCTTAAACCTTTCGAACATTTTACGAGGCTCAAAATAATAGCTTTTTAACGACCATTGAAGAATCTGTTCTTTGATTTTATCTAGAAAAATACTTATAAACAACATCTCCAAGATTAAATAAAATCCAAGAGAAAAAAGTACGTATCGTAAAATCGTATTACACTCTATCATGTTTTTTTCTGTAAGTAATAAAACAACAAATTTCAATTTAGTAAAGTACGATGAATCCTCTTTTCCGATTACGAAAGCACATAACAAATACTTACATAGATAATAAAGGCAATTTCCCCAGTGGCATAAAACACAGGAACCCAGTAAGTGGTTCCTTTTTTACGCTAAATTGAACTAAAAGGCTTTCAGCAACAGACGGTTCCGGATGTGGCCGCACTGTGCGCTCCCGCTGCTGGGTACTGGCCGAAAAATTAAAAAAAATATTACTATTTAAAAGCCCAGTTTTAATGTAAGAAAATTCAATATTACTTGTTTTCGGTTAAGAAACCTTTGACTGCAAAACATTTCAGTAATAAATAAACAAAATAATTAATTTACTTTTGTATACTTACTACGTACACAAGTTATACCCATTTTGAAATGCCATTGCTATATTTCTTGCTATAAATCTCATGTATGAATATAATAAATTAACTATTCATACGTCCTAAAATACTTTTTATGCAAACTCTACATTATAGTCAGCCAGTTTCTTTTCTCCTCGGACATTATAATCGTAAATCTTCAGAACTTTTTCGTCCCTTTCGGGGTCGGGCCTTGGACATAAATTAAAAAAAAAAGTTTACCCGATAGCGGAGCGCTCCGCTGCCCGCCGCCGGACATCCTGTTCCGAGGCCCTCCAGACATGTGCAGTTTTTCTCTCCACTCTTTATTTATTGGATCACTTAAAGCAGCTACTCCATTCTCAGGCGCTGTAAATAAATTAACCTACATTGTTTTTAGGCGATATTCTGTCGCTGTCTCGCTCTATGTAGCGCTATCAGGCCATTGCGAATCAGGTCTCGAATAACAGGCGTTCGCGCTCACGGCACGTACGCGGCATCTCTAATTTCACGAGTAAAAATCAACAAAGTGAATTTCGCGCGGTGAGCAATGGTGGCGACGGCTGGTGAAGCGACGCCGGCAGCGGCTGCGAAACAAAACACCCAGAGTCTTTGTAATCAGATAACCCGGTGCACTACGACATCTCGAATGTTCCACGCTGCGACAATTAGTATTCTGTTTCAGTCGTTGCCTAATTGGATTCACAGACTAATTGACAAACAAACATGGATTGCTGAGGCGTCGAACAATGCTTGGGCGGGCAAGGTGCTCCGAGGTTGCGCTCTCACTACATAGAATTTGCGATGAGCCGTTGAACAGTCTGTTGGTCGTACAGAGTGCACAGCAAACGTATTTGCATACATTAGTATAACCGGCAAATACCATCCGATCTGGTGCGTTTCGCTGGAAATAAACGCTTCGTCACATCTGTCGCTATCGTACCACCCCGCGCATGGTGGCATTAGATTTACTCTGGAAAGAAAAACTACATAGGCACTTACCAGCAAAAATATTCCACTTTAACTTTACATATTGATGAGATACCCCTTTTCCACGAGGAAACGCTCTCTTGGGAATATTAACATTATAAATAGAAAATAAAGTGATGTTTGCTGGAAAATGTAAGTCCTTAGTTTATTAAATATGCAACACAGAAAGGAAGGAATTTAAAACACTCCGTACATTTCATCATCCGTTTTATAAAAGTGCAAACGGAAAATGTTGTACAAGCGCTTCGCACGGCTAAATGGATAGGTACATTTCCACGTAGGCCGCTTTATCTCTGTTAACACTCCATAAAGCACGTATCTAACTCAGGGCACATAAATAAATGTGACTGAAACACTGGTTGTATGAAAGCTGAACTGAATTTCGAAATTCATTCGGACTTCCGTTGCAGTTCAAATTCGTTGGATAATTCGGACTTCGTTGCAGTATACATATCTGATGCAGCATTTCCAAATTAGTTTTCTTATTATACTGCTAGAGTTATTATATTACATTACCTTTGTTATCTAATATCATAAAGAGGTTATTATTCTTTCTTTTTTGTCTGTGATTGGCTACGAGACTGTTAATCCGATTTTAAAACATTTTCACACGACTGAGAAACTCCACGGTCTTTATTACATGTCTAAAAAAGGGATTCGTATCGCATCACCAAAAACCAAAAAGAGTATTATTCCAAGGTGTTAAACATAAGTGGACAAAATCGTAAGACATCTTTTTTAATAAGATAATAGTTCGTCTACGTCGTAGCAGTGTGTACCATCAAAAACCTCGTAGCATGATGCTACAAAAATCGTAGCAATGTTCAATTTCGCTTCGAAATCTTTTTCCCACCGAGTCCCGTTTAGTTCAAACATCTTGGCTTAATGTGAGACGATTTGTGCAGTAGCCACGCTCCCGCACACGCCCGTCTCCGCTGCTACAGTGAAGGATTCTCCTGAATCCCCGAGGATTTGCTCTAATGCCGCTCGAACAACGTTGTTTATATACTACAGGTATGCTCGAGCGTTCTCGATGAAACAATGAGGTTAACATTTTTAATATCGTTTCAAAGAGTTTGATACTCTTTGCTACTTTTTCTATGAAGTGAAATATTTTTGGCTAAGTTAAGGGAAATTAATGAAGTGAAGTAGGTAATAATAATACAGTAATAGGCTATTATATAACAATATATTTTGATAAGTTGTTGGTTTTTTTTTTTAATTAAAAATAAAATAAAATTCTAATAAATTTCGTATTAAAAAGAAAAAAAGAAACGCTTTAATGAGTACAAACTTGTAGTGGCGAATCTAGGCGGTAAACCGGTAGTACAAGACAAGCCTATGGCAGGCACATTAACAAATATTTTCAAGGAAATTAAGTAGCGTAGGGACTTGTTATAGCTCAAATAAATAACACAAACATGAAATCTTAATAAGCATTGGTTAAGTGCCTAGCTTCGCCACTACAACCTTGACATTTAAATAAAATTGTTGACTGAATGTCTGTTTTACAAAATAGCATTAAACTTAAAACGTATACCTACCTATAATGGGCAGCAAATATATTTTTATACGACTTCAACAAAAGGAGGTGGTTCAAGTTTGTGACCTCAAAACGATTAGTGAACCGATTTTTTTTATGGTTCTTTGTTGTTTAAAAGCTGGTGCTTCCCGTTTGGTCACATTTAAATATGGTTCCGAAAATGGCGTCCATGAGAAGACTACAAATGTGTAAAATTTTACTGGTTGGTTGGTTCTTTTTTCTTTACAGTTATTTTTGTACACTAAATACTTTCGTACAAAATGGTATGTTAGTAAAAAAAAATGTTCACGTACGCTGAATCTTATATTTAGTTTTAAGGTAATTAAATAATACAACTGATGCGCTGCCTCCAACTGTCTGCTTCACACCGCCACGACGTAATACTTGTTGAGATTTTCACTTACCTCCAGTGTTTTCCTTCAAATTCACTCTGTCTCTATTCTAGTTGTCTGTACTGAGAGTGAACGAACTTGCAACAATTGTACAATGCCACAAGGATCCTTTGGTATGTGACTTACCTTATCTTATTTTGACTGTAAGGGGCCCTTCACTTCGATTTATTGACATCTGGAAGGTGGATTGGCATGAGAAAGAAATCGCACTTACTCTCAGCGATTAGGTCCTTCTGCAATCTTTCTACTGTAATCTGTACAGTATAAACGTAATAAAATACATTATTGTAAATTGTAATAAAAAGTATATTAATATGTTTCATTTTATTAATTTTTCGTGTAAATAGCCCCTAACAATTATATATATTCTAGGATAACTTCTACAATTGACATTAAGCTTGATTAAGGGGCTAAAGTAGTGCTTTGAACGCATACTATTGAACCATTTTTGAGCTAAAGGATTTTATATTTCGATTAAAGCTTGTTTTAAGTATATAATGTACCCTAAACTATTAAAATTTAAACAAAAACAGAACCATAAACAAACACGATCGGCACAAATACAGGAGTAGCAAGCAATGACATTGAATATTGCGCCCAAATGATCATGAAGATGATTGGGGGAGACCCTCGTCCGGCAGTGGACGTCATGTGGCTGATGATGATGATGATGCAGCTCTCAAGTACTAAATTGTTCTTGTAGGACTTTATTTAACATATTGTGTTCTTACTTACTCCCTGTAGCAGATTATCTTACATTTTAATCTTAGTTTTTTTTATTACTGTTAAGATAAATTGGACGTAGTTACACAGAAAGGATTCAATCCACACTTTTCCCGAAATTGAGTTAGCTATACCAGGTTGCTAAGTTAAGTTATATCTATCGTATAAAAAACATTTACACAAAAAAGTTCACTACAACCTATATTTTATGTACGCTGACTCAATCCACATGTATGGCGCTATACACAACTATTTAATAATGTATGTGTACGTCGCATGTGTACAAACTGAAAAACATTTTCAAATCCAAAAAAAATCTTATCTCGATGTCGCTCGCTGGTATCCAGGTTTCTCTTCTGTCACTTATATTATATTACGTCAAATTATTCGTAAAATTACTTATTGAAGGTGACAGCTTGACGTCCGTCATTTCGTTGACATTATTCCCCTTAATACGGCTAGCGCCATCTTTCATCACAGAGATTCAAGAGAAACAAGTTCCCTGGTGAAATTCCTCGTTATCGGAACAAAATGATTTTAAAATAAGAACAAAAGTTATTCATACTTGCTGTTTTTTTGTTTGAGTTTATAAGAAAAGTTTTTGATCCTTAGTTCAATAAATATTTATACTTCTAAATAACGAGTTGCCAGTCCGATTAGTTAGTGATTCCTTTCTCGCTAAGTGTTTTCTCTAGTAACTCTCTTGGCACAGAATGGGATTGTTCTACTAACACTAAAACGCGTTTTGAATTTAAGTGGGTTTATTGATCTAAATACTTATTTGTTTCCACACAAAAATAGAAAAAAATAATTTTGAGCGTTCTTTACTTTACTTACAACTTATACTCAAAACCTTCTAACTACTAACGAAGGCTAAAGAGCCAATTTAAAATGCATAGGAATAGGAACAAGACTTTTGACAAGAAAACAAGCTAATTTATTTACATTAAAAACTACAGTATGAGCCCATATGACACTTTTTACAGTACTTCAATGTAGCAAGTAGACGCGCACGTATTCAGAGAATGGCCCGTACGCCAATTCGCAGGTAGGACTTGGGGGGTAGTGCGCTTGTCCCTGACTAAAAAAAACTGCTCTTAGGAGCATCAGTGCATCTGTCTGGCTGCAGAAGCATATAAAATCACTTACTCTAGAGTCAGACAGACAAGTTTTAGGTCCCACTCAAATTCTTAAGACAGCAACATCTCTTAAGGCCCTCGTAAAATGGAATTGCTGTTACTACATTTTAGTTGAGTCAACATTTTAGTACGAAGTGAAGTTGAAATACCGCAGAGTATGCGGTTCGACTACTCGTAACTTCATGCTCTTGGTTGTTTGATTAACGATGTGTTTATCTATACTGGCTACCTACCAATTGAGTGTACCTAGTGGTTTAATACAGAGTTGTTTGTTTGTTTGCTTGTTTACTGTTTGTTTCTACTTACTAAGATTTAGATATGTAAGTTAGTGAAGTGTAATACTGTGTATGTAAGATTTTGGCGAAGTCCAGGATTTGGGATCTTTGATAAGCATTCCTAAACAATGTGTATGAAAATACACACATCAAAAGTGTCTAGGGATCAAGTACATTTTAAAAGATTGCAATCAAAAATATTATATTTTATAAAAACTGAATTCATTCATAATTTATTCAAAATGTGGTGATAAGTCATTGATACAGGCATGGGGAATTAGGTAGGAGACCAATCCAGAAGATTAGATTTGATTTAAATAAATTATATTTTTTTACAGCTAAAAATGTTCTTGATCCTTAGACACTTTTGATGTGTGCATATATGTACAAGTTTGGGAATAAAGTAGACAATATTATCTCTGCCTAACCCTAGGGCGACACGACATAAATACGACAGTTTGTAATATGTAAAATTTTAAATCATTTTAATACGAGTGTTTTTACTTCATCAGGGATACTATTGAACAGATCTTGATGAAACTTGAAAGGGAATTAAAAGAAAAATACCACAAGCAATTTATTATAACATTAAAATTTGACTCACACTATAACGTTCCGGGTCCGAGCTGAGTGTGGGCGGTTTCCAAACATTGTACGTTGCTCGTCCGTCATTTAGTTGTCGCTCGGTATAGCGTAGTTATATTAATACAAAATAAAATATATGGCACACTAGTTAAGCTAGTAAAGCTTCGGTCGACGCTCGGCTCGGACCCGATACGGTATAGCGTGAGTCATACTTAAACCCCAACGGACTCAATTATAAAAAAGGTAGTATGAAAGATAAAGCCACCTAAGTATTTGTCCTCTTCACACGATGTAAATTTACAGAAGGTCAGAAAGTGACAGCAACAAAGTTTAACTTGTACTCAGTATAACTATTTTTATAGGAGTCTAAAGCTAGAATTTACCAAAGCGCCAGTAGGTATAGAAATCGAACACATTCTTAATAAATTGTGTTTATGTATGTAGGTAAGTGATATTGTTTTGTTCGAAACGCTGTCATGTTCAAACTATGATTTAACACAATGGACCAACGAAATTCCAACTAACATTATATAGATTACATCTTCGCTGAGATGTCAACACCCTTGTCAAAGTTTTAGTTGAAGACCTTGGACATGTTGAGTCATTTGTTTATGTATCTATACCTAATAATATTGTAGAGAGGACGATTTGTTGCTTCCACACAAATATCACAGGGTAATGTTAAGACATGTTTACAAAAATGTGACAGGCCAATATTAGAAAAACATTCTAAAATCTAATAATAAATAATATAAAACATTGTTTTAACAAAATATAATAGCAGACAAAGAATAGAGTAGATTTGTTACATTTAACAGAAACATGGTGATGTAAAATTAAAATTACAGTTAGTAGTAGTATTAGGTAGTATTTTTCATGTTTAAATTTTACTTACACATTGTTTCTATCGTGTGTATTCATTACTTAATAATATAAACATTTATTATTTTCAAATGGAACTTGAAACCGGGATATTCGTTTAATCGATTCAACTTTTATTTTGTTTTCTAAAGCAACTCTATACTGCAACCTTCGATTCGTTTCTGTTTAAAGAACAAAGAAAGATTTGATCGTCCTTTCAGTACGGCCACTGAAGAAATAAACTGCAAGCGAACAATCTGACAACATAAAATAAGCGAAGAGAGCCTGTAGCTTAGTTGTCAGACACTTGGACTTGCAATCGGGATGTGGTGAGTTCGAGACTGCCCGAAGTAAGCATTTACCAATGAGTCTTTTTTTCAGAGCCTAAGTTCGCTACACACCGCTCATACTGTGAAGGAAAACATTCGTGATGAAACCCGAGCCCCACAAAGTATGAGAAATATTTTAAATATATAAATATTTTACAACAACACACACATTGCCTTCATCCCATGTTAAGCAGCCAAAGCACTTGTATTCTGGAAATCAGGCAACGAGATATATTTACTTAAATACTTTTTTTTCTATTAAATATGTATTTATGTAAATAAAACACCCAGACACATCCAACAAGTACTTAAAAGCTCATCACCTAAATACCTGCCAGCGGTGGGAATCAAACCCACGACCCTACTAAGCAGAGGCAGACACACTGACCCCTACACCAATGGGCCCGTCAATTAATAAAACAGAAACGGTAATACGTGCACCTATCACGTTGAGTTACGCTTGGTGAACCGTGGGTATTAGCTTAGAAAGTGCCTCTGCTACAGGGTGGGATCGGGTAGTGTATACAGCATTTTGCTTACCCATCCCATTAAGAGGATTGTTTCACGTTGTGTACTGCATAATTTCACTGAGGTTCTGAAGAAGGTGCGCGTGGATTTACCCATTGTAAGTTATGTAGCAGCGACAGTTCACCACCTGTCATGTTGGTAATTGTAAATGTTGCCAATATTAAAAACTCGTTCACCGTTGGGGAGCTCCACTTTCTCCAGACGGCATAGGGTAATACAGGATAATTGCCTTCCGGAAATATCAGTCAGATGCAATCTCATCAAATCATCAAATTCAGCTGTTTCTGTTGACTCTACGGATTGCAATTTCAGCAAAAAAATATCCTTCCTTTATACAAATAATTAGGTCGATTTTATCCAAATAATAAGCCACTTATTACACATACAGACACACTGAAGTCTTTCGCACGGTAGGCTTGTTATATTTGACAAAAACAACTGAATCGGATTTCAGATGTATGATACATACAACGATAAAATGTGTGAACTTGTCTAAAAGTTATGTACGGTAAAGTAATTATTATATGTTTCCGTCAATACTAAGCAAAACTTGTTTCGCTTCCCACAGACTGCAGTACGAAAACCAAAATATTTTAACAAGCAAGTACACAGTGGAAGACCAGACATTTCTCACAATACACGTCTGAACACCGCATATTTCAAAGTTTGTGCATTCAGTATTTAGCATTGTCCACTCACGGACAACCACGGCTACACGTCCAATACATCTTGAGCTATCGCCCCATACATCTTCTATTCACAACAAGGTAAACAATCTGCCAGGGAAGGTCAGACAAAGTACGCTCGTATGCTTACCCGCATTATATTACCGGCCAGTCACCTACCTGCATTTGCGACGCTGCCTTCAAATTTAACGCTTGTCCTCGTAAGGAGTAAGGACGATTTTCCTGTGAGTGTCCTTCACACGGGCCTAGGTTCAGGTCGTAGCGGTATGCACGCCCATTAGGAGATTAAAACCGTCTCACCTGCTGCGTGAAAGAACAAAACCACGGTCCCTGTGTGAGGTGAAACTGGGAAAAAAATATATCGAGAATTTTTCCACTGTTTAATTAATATAAAGTTGAAACGCAATATTCGTTGGAGAGCACAAACTCTCTTGTGGATTTTAATGTTTTCACAATACTATTATAGAAAATCTGTGGAGAAAGTACTCGTAATCTGGAGTGTGGGGACTGATTCAAATAAAATTGAATTTTAGTTTTTGGGATGATCATTAGGTAATGGTACCTCTTTACTGACGAACATGTTGGTGTAGAGATATTTTTTTCTTTAAAACCCAGTTGATAGGTACCACGATTTCTGTGTTTCGTTATTGCTACGAAGGTTACTTTTTGCAAATAGCAGTGAATAATAAGACATACTCATAATAATAATGACGTTCTATAGCTTATTTTATTTGAGATTGAAGCGATAAGTTATAAAATAATTCACAAAATTACCATGAAGTAATTGACGATGCAGTCATTATAAAAAAATAATTCATACATTGTCGCAGACACATAAGTATAGACACATTACCCCTCCCTTTGTTTCGGGGGCGTCAGAGCCAATAGCGCTCGAGGCCTTGGTACCTTTGCGGGGTAGGTGAGCTTTCACGTGCATAACATGCCACGTTGCATTTTTTAATTCATAACTTTTTCATGAAAGGTTTTTTGTTGGCACACTATCAATTTTAAAGTATCAATACGCCAAAACGTCGAGAAAAAAACGAAGGCAACCTGAAGCTCGATAAATGGCTAGTGTCAATAACTTACGAACGGATAACGGCTCGTTACTTTCATACAATTTCCACAGATCGTAACACAGGTTTAGTCAAAAAATTATGAAAGTAAGAGAGTGAAACCTGTCAATCGCGTCGTGATATTCAGCGAAAACATTAAATGAAATGAATAAAAAACCAGAGATATATGAAAATAAGTGAAAAATATATGCACATATTTTGTGTGGCGAAATCCATTCGAATAATACAAACTTATATCGCCGCGGCCGATAGCCACTGACCCATGTCACATTCTATATATGGAAAATTTTCGAGAGTCATCTAGGGACCACCCTCGTCCCGAAAATACCATCACAACTACACTTGACTTTTGTCCAGTTCAGAACAATTTTATACTTCTGCAACGCGTAATAAGGCTGAAAATAGTGTGACTTACCGCAAATTTTAATATGTACCCAAATCATCCCCTAATGAAAATGACTTTGATAAATCCACAAATTATGACGAAACGGCGTTGTAAGTGAAGCTTGAAACTTCTTTAGTTACATAATTCGTCTACATTATTTTTTGCTTTAGTTCATTACTTTGTGGCTCCGTAGACCACAGAGAGTAATCAAATAAATATTCTGTCATTAAAATACTTATTTTTACTGAATAATATTACGTTAGTCTGTAATTGTTATAACGTATACATCAAATTGCTGAAAAGGTGTCTGAACCTTTCAAAACACTATCAAGTTGGACTGAATATTCTTGTTGAACCGTGGGCATTTGCTTAGCAAGCACCTCTACCTACCCGGTTTTGCGAACAAAGGGCGAGAAGTGTAAGTATACAAATCAAAAGACATAATTCGTAGAATACCACTATGAGTATAGTCAAGTTACATACTTAAAGATTCTTCTCCAAGTACACTCGTGAGCAAAAATTCCGGATCATAAACTATAAAACATCAATCTATATATATAAAAAAAGTCGAGTTAGTTACACTATTTATAACTCAAGAATAGCTGAAACGATTTGGTTGAAAATTGGTGGGGAGGTATCTTAGAACCAGGAGAAGGACATAGTTTTTACTCCGATCCCGTGTGTCTTGGCGCTGTATAGAGGGTGTTATAGTTTGTATGAAATAGTGTAGAACAAACTACGCGAATGAAATCGCGGGGCGTCCACTAGTATTAGATATATTTATGAAAGTAGTAACATTAAATACAAAACATGAATATTTTATGACTTTCTTTTTCGCATTTTTATTGTTTTTATTAAACTCAGTTCCTTTTACTCAGCTAGCTCTCCTCTTGTGCAAGATATTTAGATGTTTTTTACCCATGAGTGTACTTTTATAATCGTTCCCGTTTGTTTTGTTTTACTTTAAAATAACTCTTCTATGATCTTCTAGTTCGTGATGATTTCAAAAACACCTTGTAAAATATAAGTGTACGTTCGAATCGGAGTACCTATTTCAAGTCGGCTTAAAAACAGAAAAGTAGAAATGACATACAATAATGCACTCTAATAAATAAAACAGCATATAAAACGGGTGACGAGCGTGTCGGGTCACGTGTATTGTAGATTTGCAAATAAACTTAATGATATAAAGGCGTCATTAGGCGGGATGGCGGTCAAACGTTCATAGAGTTATTTAAAAAAAAAAGACTTACCGGCCAGAATCTTTTCGCAACTGGCTAAAAAGTTTGGTACCCAATACAAGCCAGTTAAGTTTTGTTTTCACAGATAATACTCTCAAAAGACAACCATTAACAAAGTACCTTACAAAATTAAGAAAGAAGAAATACAAGGGAGACGTGACATCATATTGAATATTCAACTCACGCGCTAAAAGATCCTTGTCAGACTGGTATCAGACTTGCTAGGGCTGCAGAGGTGCAGAGGGCCTTGACAAGATCACGCCATACCTTCCTGTCCTCGGCTCCCGATAGGAATACCATAGACAAGGTCAAATTAAAAATGTTATGAAAAAAAATTGATATTTAGGAAACGGAATCCTAACGGGAAAGTTTCTTTGACGTTTTTCTGACAGATTTTCGGGCGGAGAACTGTCATTACTGTCAAACTTTGTTTTGAAAGATAGTCATAGCACTCTAAATATGAAAAAAGACCGTCCTAGGCTTAGGTACCCCAGAGAATATGTCGATGGGCTCACCCCCTGTCACGTTGGGTTACGCTTGGTGAATCGTGGGAACTTGTTTAGCGAGTGCCTCTGCCTACCCTGCTTTGGGATTAAAAGGCGTGAAGTGTGTGTATTTAATATGTATTGTAAATATGCGTTTTTTTACCATCCTACAAATCTTTGCGTAACTGTATATACAAGCAAAGTATAGCCAAGTATAGACTTGGCTCGTACATATGTACTTTTTTACGATAAATATTTTGGTAGTGCATAGTCACTTAGCCGCAAACGAACGAACGGACAAACATTGCGAAATTATATGGGTCCCTACTACGGGACCATAAAAAAGAATTAAGGAAAAATTAAATGATATTTCTCTAATTGTAACCGTAGCGAGGAAAAACAAGGAAAGGCATTTGTGTTTATATCCTTTTGTGAAAATGTTTTTGTTTCCAAACCCTTATAAAAATGATGACCGTTGGTTCCGACATAAATGGAGTTGAGTCCGGCCGAATGAATGAATGGCACAACTGAAAAAAGAATCACTCGTAGCTAAAAAAAAGTAGCCGGTTTCTCTATAGAAGTAGAGAACCCCAAAATGTTGTTGGGTAAGTATATTTTATGACCAATTAGGTTTTGAAAAACATTTGAAAAGGCCCTACGAAATTTATGTATTCTGGTTCAGTAAGCTCGAGTTTATCTTTTATTATACTCGCGCCGATATATCTCCGGTAAATAATTGAATCATTATCCGTGTGCGTTTTATCAACCAAATTGGTCTTGGCGTTCGTTTATTTCGCTAGTTTTATAGAATTGTTGAAGCGCTAACTATGATCCACCTCGAAGGACCAAATAATGAAGCGGACTAATTTAACTCTCGCGGACTATAAATGAAATGAACTATGAGTATAATATTAGTTTTTGGTACAAAATTGGGAGAAAGGCGAGTTGGTAGCGAGACAGTATTAGATACAATGACAATGACAGTAAAAAAGTCAAATATAAACAAAACAGACAATCAAAGTCAGATATGAAATTAAAAGTAAAATATGTGATAACACAAAAAAGGTTCCGAACAATTGTATCATGGCGAACTAATGACATTTATCCGATAGTTAAACATATATATACATTTCGCTATTTACTAACATGCATATTTAGAAGGAAACAGCTTCCAACAAGTTAACGGACTTTAAGACTTCAACATACTTATGGAAACATTCCGCTTAAAATATGTAACGTTTAAAAAAACAAAGTGCTCTCGCGAAACTAGGAGCCCGGGTGAAGTCAAAAGTTGAATTATCTCTGAAATTTCAGGCGAGTCGTAAACAAAATAAATGAAATAAGACTAACAAAAGGAAAGAATTTAATATCCACCACGGTATGCCGCGTGCTTGCTACAATTTGCTGGAACAACATTCTTTACGGATTTCAGTAAAATGTTTGCTCATTACAACACGACTAAGGGAATTTACTTAGTGTTTTTGTTACGAATAAAAATTCATGTCTTGTTTCCGGAATGAACTCAATTACAACACCCCTACTTATATTATTTTGGTAAAATAGGCTTTTTTAAAGATCGCGCCGGTTTTCGTTTCAAGTAGGTAAAAAGCGTAGTAAAAAAATGTAAATTACATAGTTATTTGTGACAATTGTTTATAGTCACGAAATTTAACGCTGAAGACACTTAGTCTTAACAAAAAAACCTAGTTGTTTCCGGGAGTATTCATTTACAGTTTTTCTAATTGCTTACGAGTTAACACAACTACATATATAAAACACTACAGTGCAATATTGGTATAATTCAAGAAATAAACAATTTCTAACAGTTCAACTTTCCAGTATTCCAGGTTACGTAAGTTAAGAGCTAAGAGAGAATCTGTTTTCTACTCAAACCATCATAAAACATTTCTTTCTTTTTGCTGTTCATTCTAAAATCGCTTTTCGCCAAAGCACCGCCTCGGTGCCGTCACTTCGAAGAGTAGAATAATAGCATCGAAAGCGCATAACACCTCTTATAATTCTCCCGGCACACGAGTCCACTGCATCCCGTCCATTGAAAACGGGTAGCAAAGTGGAAATCCTGCGCTCGTTAAGGCACTAAAGACCCGGATTTTCTCCGGGGCCGGCAGAGACCCCGGACAAATGGGGCGCAAAATATCACACGAATAACCCCCCTACCGTCCAATAGACCTGCTAATGGAAAACTATAGGACTCACTAGCTCGACAGTTTCGGCCGATATTTCGCTTGATTGAATCGAAAACCTGTCGCCGACGAAATTACAGATGAAGGAATGTCATCAAGGGTCAAACTAGCTTTCGTGAATGTGATATGACTATCTAAGTTTTAGAGTTCCGTGAAGGTCGTGTGTGATGAGACCCTTTTGAGAATTTCCTTGATCTCTTCGTTTAACAGTATGTATTTATTTCAAGTATTTTATCGCGCCGGTAGGTACTCTATGAAATTGCTCCTTTACAAAATGAACACTTTCAATACTGAATAATATTTTACTGTAAACTTTATACCGCAATATGCTTTTTACTGTCCACTTACTTTTGTGTCTCGTCTGTTACCCAATATTAGAGTGACAGAGATATTCGACTAGATCATACCTACATCGGTTTATTTTTTTTAAGCCTTCGGATCAGTATTTAATCACATCTATATTTATTTACTAAGCAACAATGTACAGTAGCAGTACACATTATGTACATCAGTTATAAGCGTTTCACAATACAATTTAATTACTCTTATGTACATCATGTCGAAAAAAGTACGCTTCCATAAATTTGATTACATTCTACCTCCGCGAGGACAGAGCGGTGCAGCGTCAATAGAGTTTTCAATGTTTTAGTTAAATTGAGAGACCTAACATGAAAAAGTGATTTTGCTGGAGCACAAAGGCTCACTAAAATAGCCCTCGCATTTCAGGTGGAATTTTGAAAGGTGATTTTCGTTTTTCAACCCGGGCTATATTCGGTCATCGGCTCTCGGTCGGGAGTGCAATATTCATTTGTATGGCTGAAAACGGTCGCATTCATCTACGAGGCTATTATGTGAGAATCGCTTTGGTGACGCTATTGGCTGTGAATGAAATAATAAAGCGTTTAAAATGAAACGAAAGAGCGGCTCTTACGTTCAACATTGGCCATTGCAGTGGTTATACTGAGTCTGCACGTCTTATTCAAATTATACAAGGTTTCACGGCGTGAAATTAATCAAAGATTACCGTTTTCAGCATTCAGATTACCGTTCTTGTTTGTGCGACGTTTCGACACATGCCATGGTCATGAGCGGGCTTTAACTGCATTAATTCGCACCGTGATTCCCTGTATAAAAAGGTTATATAATATGTCGTTGTGCCGTGTTTAATTTCTTTTTTAATTACACACACATACAATCACTTCCGTAATCCCCCCAAAGGGAACAGAACCGTAGGGTGACGAGGAACCTACGGTCACATTTAGCATGTTAAAGAGTTATTAAATAAATGATGATGATATGATTATATGATGATAAATGATGATGATGATGACAATCACTTCCGTAATCCCCCAAAGGGAACAGAACCGTAGGGTGACAAGAAACCTACGGTCACATTTAGCATGTTAAAGAGTTAAACATGTCAAGTTGGGCTTTTACAATTTGCTAGCACATAGCCTGATTACATCTAGATCTGCAGATCCCATAATCGGCTCCTAGGACATGCCAAGAAGAAAGACAGCTGATACATTCCATTTACATCCCATTTCATTATGGGGTAGGAGATGTTTTCAAATAAATCGTACTTAAAACATTGACACAAGAAAAAGACGAATGGGAATAATGAAATTCGTTGTCTCAGATAACATCACGATTCAGTAATCGATTTAAAAGGACTACAAAAAGAAGTATACATTAATAATTCTTTTTTCGGTGTAGGAGGAAAATTTAAAATCGTTCTCGTGATTTTAAAGTGAAAAATTTAGTATGAGTATTAGCTGAATACTATTAATTAGCAATGGGAATGGTTATATTATATTCATACTCAATATTATATTCATACGAGCATTATCACTAAATTATGATTTTACTAAGACTAGAAGAGGAAATCCTTCAATTTGTAACCTGATAACAAAATACTTGATTGGTGTTTGATAATACATTTTGATTACAACACTAATTAATTTAGTGAACTCGTCTATTAGAGTAATAGCTTCCATTGTTATTGTACAGTAACAGTATACAGGGTTCTAACACGTTCACGGATTTTAATCCCAATAGAAAGTAGGCTGTAAGTAATATATTGGCACGGAGAAATGCCTATCTTATTTTATAATTTATTTAAGAGCTTTTCCGTAACATGAGTGCAATGTGAATATGAAATAGAAAGTTCAATTTCTAAGACCAAAATTGTCGTCAAGAATTTGTTATTATCAAAAACATATAAGGAAACCGAAGAACTCATTAAACCAATATCTTAATACCAAACACATATACACACACAAACACCACACACACCCACACTCACACTCACCACACAAACACAAATTGTAATTAAATAAATCTTAATGCATGTATCAAATCAAATATTATCTACTAACTATCCCATATAACGCTCGTGTATTTCTTCACCCTGCATTTTTTTTAATTTGAATGTTAAGTTACTGTTACCACACTGTGAAACCTACTGTTCATGAAAATATTCACTACCACAACTCAGGCCTTGTATGGTAGTCAATGTTAAAGCCATCCCAACCTGAACATTGTCTATACAATATTTTACATTCTGTATTATGGGTGAATTTGTAAACTTTCTCTGGATAGTAAAAAAAATATTTTATTTTACTATTATTTATTAAACGAATTGAATTTAAGGCCCTCCACCTGTTACGTTGAGTTAAATACACAATTGTTGCTTGACATGTTTTGGATGTCTAGTCTAATGACACAGATTAGAATCCCTGCAATTAGACTGAGTATGCAGATGCAAATTTCCAAAAAAATTACTCCACGCATTGAATATTGGACACTCGTAGCTCTGCCTGTGTTGATTGATTACGAGGGCCTAATAATATTAAATTTTCGAATTAATGTATAAAATCTATAGATCCAACAGGAACTGACCTCACTACAAATCTTAGGCCAATTCCAATAAACAGTTCAATGCTTATCTTGGCCCGGAGGAAATATATTTTGAAATCCCACGTCTAAATTCGATTTCTTTCCCGTGAGATTGAAAAATATTTTCAGTCCGGTTGCTATTTGAAACAATGAACTGATCCGTGCTCCATTTCTTAGCTGTATCGATTTCTGCAAGAAGCGATAAGCCCCAGGCTCATGTGCAATCGAGACCGGCTATATCGCGCTTTTGTTCTCATAATGCTCATTTTTAGGGTGCCGTTGACGAAAGTCTAAT
>SJJU01006214.1:0-16758 GCA_012932125.1 Conopomorpha cramerella | reverse complement strand
TTTTATAAACGCCTAAATACCTCAGCCACATGATGTCCACTGCTCGACGAGGGCGTCATGGAAATCATTGAGGGAGAAATGCCAATAAACGTCACGCTTGGCAGGCGGGTTGGCGATCGCAGTGGTGTTATGGTTGAACTCCCAAAGAGCACTGCTGTCCGGCCTCTGAAGAGTCCACCCGGTCACCTCTTACTTACTTACGACTTACAAAAGTTGACTTGCACAATACTAATATTGGTGTGTGATTATTTATATTATAACTAGTAGAGGCCCCGCGATTTCATTCGCGTAGTTTTAGTGTTCCATACGAACTATGTCACGGCGCATCCCACACGAACGGGATAAAAAGTATCCTATGTCCTTCACCTGATCTTAAGCAACCTCCCCGTAAATTTTCCGTCTAAAAGGATCATCCGTTCTTGAGTTATAAATAGTGTAACTAACACGACTTTCTTTTATATATCTATAGACAATATCTTTATGAACGTCATCTTATCCTAAAACTTGGTTCACAATTTTTTTTTTATGGGCTAAACTAACTATACTTCCAGTTATACGAACAGCGTTTCCTAAATTAACAAAATGCCAAAAGTAGAGAAAAGCTATTAAAAAGTGTGTGTTTTTTTTTTCATTATTACATACATACACTTCACGCCTGTCTCCCAGAGGGGTAGGCAGAGACTACAGATCTCTATTTGTCACGATCCTGACATACCCCTTTCGCTTCATCTACATTCATACGCCTTTTCATACATGACTAAACTAGAACTAAATAGAAATGTTTTGTATCAAGGCAATCTAATAACTAAACAAACTAAAGTAAAACAACATAATAACTACTAAAATATTCCTACTTCATTCGTCTCAGGTTCTAATATAAATGATTATAATAGAGCTCCTGAACCGACTTACGCAAGTAAACATGGAAGCCTGCACTAAACGTGATGGTTGTGATTTTCTGTTATACTACTACGTAACTGTGCAGAGGCCCTACCATGTGTCACGAAATGGGAAATGTTGTATAACTTAGCGGTAAAGAGAAAGGAGATCGCCAGATTTTGTATGGGTGTGCTTAACCCATTATCGCCCACTGTACTCGGGGACTGACAAGTTATTTTAAATTCTATTACTTGATAATAAATGTCAAAATCAATTTAAGATTAAGTATTCTACTGGGCGTAAATGGGTTAAAGATGTGTAAAGCTGACAGTCTGTATATAAATATTTCGTTTGTTTGAGACGTCTGGAAAGTTTGGAATATATAATGTAATAAATAATCTAACCTAACCAAAGAGGAGATATTTGAGATCTAAGTGACCAGTACAACAAAACGCCAATTTCTTATGTAAGGACTTAATATTTACAGTTATTTATTAAATACCATATGATCCTCATGGTAGGGGCACGGCACGGTGTTTGCTACGCTCGTAGTTGTTGACGCAGTGAAATCGCGTAGTCGACTACGCCGTAGTCGGGCGTAACCCTTCATTAATGAGAAGGTTAATCGGATACTGGGCTTTTACTCCCATACTTGTAGCTTTCTGTGATAATGTCATTAGATTAATCGAATGATTTGTGTAGAAAATAACGAAAACCATTTGCCTCGCTTTCTTGATAATGTTATTGTATTTTATATTTCGCATAACGAGAATGCTCGTTAGTGTAATCCTAATTGTACCTTTTTAAGAGACTTCAACAAAGACCGTCTTTTCTATATACTTTTCTAAATGTTTGTTTGCAAATAACTTCGTCATTTTTAAACCAACTTTGGTGATTCTTGTTTTGCTGGAAAGAAGATACGAAGGTACAAAAAAATAATTAAATAATTTACTTCTCTAGAAAATCTTACATATTAGGCGGCTGCTTTCATAGCTAGGTTAGAAAACTACTAACCTGTGTTTATGCAAGACAGGCTCCCTCCTGTCGCCTCAATTTATTAAGTACAAAAAAAATAACAAAAGGAAAGTGTTAATGCTAAAAGGTGGTCCCAGGATGTGGAAGTTAATGTTCGATAACGGCATACCGGATAAATCGAAAGGATCTTTAACTCTTTCCTGGATAGTAAACGCCTATAGGCGTCATAACAATAAAACATCTATTGTGTCTATTTTACTGTCCGCGAATGTGTTAAAAAATACACACATTAAAAGTGTCTAGGGATCAAGTACATTTTAGAAGATTGCAATCATGAATATTTTTTACAAAAACTGAATTCATTCATACTTTATTCAAAATGTGGTGATAAGTCATTGATACAGTGATGGCGAATTAGGAAGGAGACGAATCCAGAAGATTAGATTTGATTTAAATAAATTAGATTTTTTAGAGCTAAAAAAATGCTTTTTTGTGTGCATTACAGGCGCCTGGCATTGATTGAAGTCGGTTCTTTTTTGTTTAAAATTATAATACACTCGGGAGCAATAAAATCAAGTCTGTTTTTTACTGCAACCAGTAGAAAACTGACTCGATTTCATTGCTCCCGAGTGTACTTTATTTCTGACAGGCCAGATGTAACCAACTGAAAGGCAAGTAACAGTTAGGTTATTATACAGACCACTGATTACTCAATCAGAACTACAAAGAATAAAGCACTGGGCCGCCGTCGAAATGAAAACTGCGCATCCCAATTTTCCTGGAACTGTCCAAGTTAAAACATTCCCTCATTTCAAATTGTAAATATGCATTTCATAACAGGTTTCTCAACTCCATCGGCTGCCTTCAGCGGTTAACGTTTAAATGAACCTTGTTTTGTTAACAACATCAAGACGATAGAGTTCACATTTGATTGGTGACGTGCTAATGAACAGTACAAAATGAGTTTTCTTGCATTTCCCCCAGTTGCAATCGGAACTCGTCCTTTGCTGCTAAAAAGCCGCGGGCCAAATTGCAAATCAGCCTATTCAAAAGTTTCCTCTTTTACTAATTTTCCTTTCACATAGACATTTTCTACTCTAATTGCTTGCGCTCTTTAGATGTCGGAACAGCTCTTTTACTAGTCTCGCAAATAAAACCGTACAAACGAAAAGGTTTTCAACTTACCTCCCTCCTCCGGTTTATAATTATCGTGCCACCAAAACGATTAAGAATCACCCTTACGCCGTTCACCAAGATATTTTCACAACTTGAGTGTGCCATTTTGTAACTTACAGTCATAGGAATAAGGTGTAGGATGTTTGTTTCGAGAGTGTTTGATTCGGGTTCAACGCTTGGATCGTTCGAAGCGGTGACAGGTGGAGGCAGTCACCACGTTTGTTTCTATCAAAAGAAGGAATTTACGTTGCCATTTAATAGGTGGATATCTTCTGTTTATTTGATGGAAAAAAAAGGGCAATGTACTTTTAAATTAGCTTTTACGACGTCATCGGCGGACAGCTTTATTGTCCTTATCATAGTAATGAAATGCCAACGGTATTTTGGATTCCCTTTGTGGGCTATTGTATCGGAATGGTGGGTAATAGCAATATATCCACGCCTTATGAGGCTGTGGTAGAGCTCTACTGGTAAGCTTTTAAATCTATTAAATTTAATCTTATCAACAAGGTTTAACACAACCGATTTTAAGGGTTTAATATTGGTATCTAAGTAGAGCTGTTACGGCGATGAGGATGGCCGTGCGCGATCGAAAAGAAAATAAAACAAAGGCGCATCACATAATATTAATATATATTTTTCTTTTCACCTCCATCTATATGTTTATGTACACATGTAGGTTTATTATTATTAATCAGTTCTATACAACTACTCAATACTCAATTATTTATTGCTTTTCCACAATGTGTTATAAGGTCTTAAATACAGTTAAGGTACAATCGTGAAGCCTGTAGGGCACAGCAACATTAACATATAGTTTTTGTAACTTACATTAGGTAACAGTGTTATAGAAAATTAAATATACATTTTAACAAAATTAAATATTTACAGTTGTGTATTACATAAAATCTAATATTTACTGGTAGGAACTTAAATGTAGTTACGAAGTAGAGGGAATGTTAGTTTGAAGTAGAACAGTACATGTCTATTGCAATATAATAGCGAGTGCGTGATAATGAGAAATAAGTTTTACAATTAGGTAGGTAGCTGCAAAAATATGACTACTTATTTGTTATACTGTTTATGTAAGTCTATCTTATAACTAGGGGTTGATGTGTGGCTTCTCTCTCTAACGGGTATCGGCGGAACACCAGCACCGCAGGTAACTGTGGCATTATGCTGAGTCGAGACCCTTTTGCTTGCTTGAGATCTGGCACACGCTCAGTAGGTACTGCTCAGTGCGAGTTGGTACGCTTTTGATTGTTTTTCCTATTGTTTATTTTATTATTACTATTTTTCTCATGTGTATTAGTAGTAAGTACTTAAGTTGGTAAATAAACATAAACATAAACTCCGTTTTTGTGTTTATGTCATGACTATCCTGAAATCTGTAAAGTATTCCAAGCGTGAAAGGTAAAGTATGTATTTCTATTCGTTTTTATTGTATGAAAATCGGCACACCGAATTGTTTTTGTACTTAAGGTCCCGTAATACACACCGCAGCAGAGTAATTACAATATAAATTAGATTTCCGAGGTCTGTTTTAACATTAATAATACAAACAGAAAGCAACACGCACATTAAGACCCTCGTTTTCATAAAACCCTTCTTACTTTTACAGATAAAGGGACTTCAATGATGAAAACAACATATTTTACTAGTTAAATATCTTCATCATCATCATCATCAGCCCATACTTGTCCACTGCTGGACATAGGCCTCTCCAATTGCACGCCACTGTGATCTGATTTCGGCTTCTCATCCAGTTAAATATCTTAAACTTAACAAAACCCTGAACTGCCTCAATATCATTTTCCTCAAACATTTATCTCCAATCTAATCAGACTTTTCAATCTCGATCATCTAACAGATTTTTTATTCTAAAATATTGTCAAAGGTACAACTGTTACTAATACGTATGACCACAGTTTTTTTTACCGTAGGCAACTTCTTTTTTCATTATTTTTAACATGATGCATACACATAAAACACTCAGCGTGGCGCTGAAGCTTTCTGGCGGCGGCGGGAATCTTTTTTCTTTTAACAACACACACATTGCCTTCATCCCATGTTACGTAGCTAAATCACTTGTGTTATGGAAATCAGACAACGAGATACATTTACTTACATGTATTTAGTTTTCATTTAAATATAAACTTATATAAATAAAACACCCAGACACGTCCAACAAGTACTGAAAAGAATCGAACCCACGAGCAGAGGCAGGCAGTCTGACCACTACACCAACGGGCCCGTCGATGTCTAGACCACAAGTCCATGGCGATCATCAACGGTCGTACTATGTGTACTGATCACGTATCATCGTCATCATCGACACCATCGTCAACCACATGATGTCCACGAGGGCCTCCTCCAATTCAATTCCAGGACCAATTGGAGCGAAATGACAATAATCGCCACACTTGGCAGGCGGGTTGGTGATCGCAGTGGTGTTGTGGTTTATCTCGCAGAGAGCGCTGCTGTCCGTCCTCTGGAGAGTTCTCTCGGTCGGGTCGCCTCTTACGACCCCCACGACGGGAAAAGCTGGGCTGATTCTATTCGCTGTCAGCACACGGCATGTAAAATTTTGTGCATAATCCTAATAATATTATAAACGTGAAAGTTTGTATGTGTGGATGGATGTTTGTTACTCTTACATGCAAAAACTACTGAATGGATTTCAATTAAACTTTTCAATAGTATAGCTTTTACATCAGAATAACACATAGGCTACAATTTATAAAGATGTAGACGAAGTCGCGGGCACGCTAGCTAGTTTTCCAAAAACATTTCTTTCAAGGACATAATAACCTTATCAAGAACAGAAAATTCTTCCCATGAAAATACGTTCGTCTTCATAGATCACTTTATTCCGGTTAAAGCATGTTCACAGTTAACTAGCCAATAGGGCTTCGCCCCAAAATAAGCGAATTATATTTTGATCCAATTATCATTTGACCCACGTTACTTTGCAGGTGGAAGTGGAAATTTCGACTTAACAAAATATATGAGAGCTCTACATTAACCGACCGTTTTCGCGAGCTATCTCAGAAGATAGTTATATAGAAGTAGTAAGAAAGCGGTATGACAATTTTGATTACACTTCCTGTGTCACCAAAACATCAATAAGGCAGAGATGTTATAATGTGACAAGTGAAAATTGAACCATAATGTCTTATGATATTCACATGATTTTCAACCTTACGGTGGTAGAGAACATTCTTGTCCAACCGTACATGTCCACCCCTGCTCGTGTTTCCCCACCACTGCCTCTCACAGCCCGAAGGCAATATCTCAGTGAGATGGTAGGATTTTGTCGTCGCCAGCCGGCACGTACTGTGTTTAACTGAATTACATAATATGGTTGCCGCGTGAACATGTACGATGTTATTTATCTAAGCAACGGTGCCCATCCTTAGAAGCTTTGAGATTAAACGCTATACTAATGAATAGTAAATAATTATGAATGCTAAAGATGTATTTCAAAATTATTATTGAAACAAAATTAATATTGATTTTTTTTTGCCTTGGGTGATGAAATTTTCTATGGCGATTGAAATTTTATTTTCATTTCCCTACATCGTTTCTATAGTAAAAGTTGTTCATATTGACCAGCCCAATGACATTTCTAAAACCATTGCTCGGGGTCCTTGTACATGCTTTTTTGTGGATAACTTTGTCTGTATATGCTTTTTTTATGAATAACTTTGTCGTTAATGAAACGATTTTGATGATTTTTTTTGTTGTTGTTGGAATGAAGAATTATCTCCCAAGGTCCCGATAATCCTGGATAAATGGAGGGGAGCTTTTAAAAATCCTATGGGCGGGCGGCTAGTACTAGCTGAAGTCGATTTTTTTTCTTTCAAATTATTCAGTTCATTAATTTTTCAAGTGACGAGTTTAAAAGCGAGTACCATAGCATTGTGTATTCCGAACAAACTTTTAAACCTGCTCTTTACCCTAATTCACTCGGTACATTCGGGTAAAAAGTTAGTTCCGAAATTTGGCCACGACCATTCTCTTTCCTAACAGTACATTCCAACTTTTGTCGGGTAGGTACGAGTATGTTTCCACATTCAAAACTTTTTGAATTCCAGAGCGGAACAGGAAGTACATGGGATTTTACCAAACCGTAGGTGCGTTTGTCTAGCGACGAAATTTCCAATTTTTTGTTTCCAGTTTTTATTTTCTGTTCTTTGTAACCGACTAAAAACGGAGAAGGTTCTAAGCTCTACGAGTTTTTTTATAATACTTGTATTCTTTTTTATTGGAAATTTTATACTCCAAGAGATGGTCCGTTATATATGTATAAAATATTTTTCAGTGTTTTTGACGGTTTTTTTTTGTGAGAAAGTTTTAATTGTTTAAACGTAAGTACGTTTAAACAATTAAATTTAAGCTTAATTTAAATGTAGTTTTAATTTAAGCTAAATGTAGCTCGTATTTAAGTAAATACGAGCTACATTTAGCTCGTGATTATAAACAATTAATTATTCTGAATCCTTCAAGGATTAAGGCGAATCTATTTTCTTCCTTAGATTCAATAAAATTCCTTCAACAAACAAACGTATAATCATATTTTTTGTTTGTGTGAATTGAATGGGCTCCGTAACTAACCTATTTCCGTTATAGGCTATATAGTTTATCCCGAAATTCCCATGGGTTCGAAAAATGCACCACCCGGTACGCTAATAGTTTTACAATCAAATGTTAGCTGGAAATTTCTTGCGACGTATCAACTACATACATGTAACTTTATTTTACATACATGAGCGTCTGCGGCTCAGTTGGTCGGATCCTTGACTTGTAACCGGGAGGTCCCGGGTTCGAGTCCGGCTACTGGACGTGTACCAATGGGACTCTTTTTCTTCCCAGAGCCTATGTACGCAACGCAGCGCTCGTACGGTGAAGGACAACATCGTGATGAAACCCGCACACCACAAGGTGTGTGAACCCTATAACGGCGATGGGCTCACTCCTGTCACGTTGGGTTAAATACGCTTGGTGAACCGTGGGTACTTGCTTTAGCAAGTGCCTCTGCCTACCCCTCTTTGGGATTAAAAGGCGTGAAGTGTATTTTTTTTTGTTATTAATAAAATGAAGCAAAGGCAACAAAGTTTGCCGGGTCAGCTGCTATTATGTATAAAGATACAAAATCTATCCTCTATATAAATTGTAGGTAGCTGACTTCGCGCGCTCACTATATCTCAAGCACAGGACAACCACTTAGATGTCTAGTGCAAATTAAAAGCATGACTAGTAGTTACCATTAACTAGAATTTTAATGCATCTTAGACAAGACCGCTAGTGGTGGGCCGCGTGTGTCGATGTGCCGAGTCATTAATTTATCGATATTCAACATCATGCGACGGCCAATTAATGTGATAACGTCGAAAAGGTTAACAGAGAACTAATTGCTGATTGGACATTTCGTTTTCAGTTCTTTCTTTATTGTGAGTTATAATGTATTTTATGGACAGAGCGGGTTTTCGCGTTTGGAGTTTTACAAGTTATCTGGGGTCTTTTCGTTATCTGGGTATTCGGTATAGTGGTAAGGATCTTAGCTAACTAATGTAGCATCTGTAAAAAAATAGCTTTTCAAAATACTATTATTTAATGTGTCGAAAGAGCATCTGTGGTCCAGTTGGTCGGATACTTGACTTGTAACCGAGAGGCCGCGGGTTCGAGTCGTAACAAAGGTAAGCTCGAGCTTGTCTTTGATTATATTCGCGCCTATACACCCGGTGAACAATATTGAGTTATAATGTCTGTGCGAGTTTTATAAAAAAAAATATCATCGACATCGTCCCATCACTAGCATAAAGGATTAACACAGAACGGGAAACCGTGCAGATTGTGAAATTCGCCGGTTGCGCCTCTAGACCGGTCCAAGAAAACTGATATTAGATGAAAACAAGCTTTTTATCTCTCATACACTTACTTATGTATTGCATTTGTGAGATGAATAACTTACTGTTCCATTTCGCATAGATTCATATTTGCCTAATAACTATAGCTGGTAGTGGCGTGCACTGGTATTTACGACAAGGTAGGCAGTAATCCCCAAGGATTGACACCTATGTATAGGTAATTTGTCTATACGAAATATAGGTACCTAACTATCTACTCACCCACAAAACACAGGACCTTTGTCAGCCTACGTCGTGAGTGCAACAAAAGAAGATCTAGCAACAAACTCTATTATTAGGTCGGGTAGCCAAAATACTAAGGTAGACAGTGTCTTTTTGCCTATATGGTGTGCACGCCACTGATGGCTGGTTTGTTATGAACTAGCTGTGGCTCGCGACTTTGTACGCGCGGTCCGTTAATTACCCCAATCCCTTGCGGTGACGGCGAATAGAATACATGTGTCACCACCCCAGTCAGGCGACTGCGGGATCTCTGCCAATCATCATCATCATCAGCCCATACTTGTCCACTACTGGACATAGGCCTCTCCAATTGCACGCCACTGTGATCTGTTTTCGGCTTCTCGCATCCAGCTTCTGCAAGCCATCTTGCGTATATCATCAGTCCACCTTGCCTGAGGGCGTCCTACACTCCGTTTGCCGAGACGCGGTCTCCACTCGAGAACTCGTTTTCCCCAACGGTCATCGGTTCTACGGCTAATATGGTATGATTCTGCAAAGAGTGGCGATTATTGGCAACTTTGCCAAGAGTGGCGATTATTAGCATTTCCCCAAAAATGATCATGGAAATCATGAGGGAGGCCCTCGTCCAGCAGTGGACGTTTGTGGCTGATGATGGTGATTCCAATACCTAATCTCTTGTAGACTTTTCTTTGGTAAACTCTACAATCACTAAGGTTTTCTTTTAAACACAATGAACAAGCGACCACCATCCTGCCTGATGTTAAGCAGCCATGTGGTCTAAGGAGGAAAATTTCAAGCCTCCTAACTTATGCAGTTTAGATTTTCTTGATAATAGACACAGAAACTACAAGTGACCTTTATGAGATCTAGAGGAAAATGAGTTTACTAACGTCTCATTTATTAGTTAACATATTTTTGCTAGTACAGGCGAGTTTAGAACCTCTCCATTTGCGAATTCGGTTGAAAATCGCTTACCTCACAGTGTCCAATACTCAAAACACGTCTGCTATCAAACACTTAAAGGAGCTGCTTAAAATATAGCCCAAGAAATAATCTAGACGACGTTTCACCATCTCACGATTCCCTAAAGCATTGCCTAGAGCATCTAGGCAGTGTGTAGGTAGCTAACCTAGGTCTTAATGGCGTCATTAGTCTACATAGGTCGGTGATAGCTATGAGTGAGAAATATACACACATCAAAAGTGTCTAGGGATCAGAAACATTTTTAGCTCTAAAAAAATATAAATTATTTAAATCAAATCTAATCTTCTGGATTGGTCTCCTATCTAATTCCCCATGCCTGTATCAACGACTAATCACCACATTTTGAATAAATTATGAATGAATTCAGTTTTTGTAAAATATACTCTTGATTGCAATCTTCTAAAATGTACTTGATCCCTAAACACTTTTGATGTGTGTCGATATAGTGGTTTATTTATTTATATGGGACACAAATACAGAATACAATAGGTACATCACCAAACTTTAATCGGTCTTTAAAACTATGTAACCGATTTTGATGCGCATTTCTTTAGTAGATAGTACTCTGTATATAAATCGGTTTATTTACAGGAATAATCCCACCACCACCCAAGCACTACCTGCCTCTCAGCGTACGGGCCATTCTCTGGAGACGTGCGCATCTACTTGCTTTTGCCTCTTTTCAACGCACACGTTTTCTTGACTCCATACAAATTATCTTTGTCCATCCCTATTTGTTGCCAACTCTCCCCCTTCTGGGGCATGACGACCACATTACGGAGCTGTCTTACTACTTGAGCTGAGTGAATTCTTAAAACACATCCACTAGGTTCATTTCTTCACATCTTGTATGGTCCAACCCGCAGTATTGACGTGAGCTGGAGATACAGTCTTCAAGGAGGTGGTAGTTGTAGTAATTGAGTAAAAGATGTGAAATCCAATACTATAAGTAGTTATATTCAAACTAAGTACATGGGTAAATTGTGGCCACTAATTTCCCGTTAGTTGTGGTTCAGTGAAGATGTAAATGATTTCTGAATAAGTTCTACGGTTTTATCGATAATGTAAACTAGGTATGAAGCCAGCGCAAAGTAGGTTATGCCGACTCTGCAGTATGTACGGTGAATGAACATCACATCTGATTACGAAAATGAAAAAAGAAGAAAAAACGCTTCATTTAAGAATAGCCTCAATATACCATTTGGTAAATGACTGTCTATTTACGTTAACTGAAAAGGTAGATACGAAACCTTTTGTGGGAAACCTTTTTCAAGACAAAAGTCGTATTTCTTAAAACCTGAAGCCATTCTGCTCGCCATTCAGCACCATCTGAAGAAAGCCAAAGAAAAATAATTGAAGTGCCGGGAATAGACTGGCTTAGGGCCGGGAGAAAGTTGTCGATGAACTTACATCGATGTTTTTTTATCGAACATATTTTATCGCTGTCGGTAATTTAAGCCCTCCGGGACTTTATAAAATCACTGTTAAGTACTAGTTATTTTTTATACATAGTGGACAGAATGTATATATAGAAACGCGATGTTTACCACCCTACACTAGTTTTATGGAAGAGATGTATCTGTGTGTTATTTAGTACCAATTTATGGTTAAAACCGGGTATGGAGCTAAATTCACCCAAGTTAAGCATTCAGCTTACCTACGTTGTTTGCTCGACGTTTAGACACAGTTATATGTGCCGTGGTCACGAGCTGACTTCTTCGGCTTTAATTTTGCGCCGTAATGTCCGGTTTAAATTATGCATACAATATCAGTACACGTTTCTTTAAAAAAAAATAGTACCAGTTACTATAGGATTTAAACAATAAAAACAAAAACATACAAATGATTAATTTCAAAATACCAAAAGGACATCTATCGACACCGTTTTTCGATGAAAAATCTGTCGACACCCCATCACTACTCGGGCGTCCTACATTCAGAAAGTTTCCTCAGCTTTTCTTCGGGGCCACATTGTGTCCGTGGGAACCTTTATTACCTCCATAGAAACCGCTGAAAGGGGGCAAAGAAAGGCACCAGGCAATGGAACTCAGTACCCAAGCCTCTTTGTACCAGGCTCTCTTTGTACAGTCGTGTACAAGCTGAGCTGAACACAGTAGATCGACTGTTCTATCGTTGCCTGTATATTGTTCTCTATTGGAGATCATCTTACGCTGGTCTCGGTGTTTAGGACCGCTCTATATTGAACTGGACGAAGAAGGAAATTTAGTATAAATGATTGGTTTAAATTAAATTTCTACGTAACTCGGTAAGTTAGTTGTGGGTTTCAAAACAGTTTGGTTAGTTCGAACGTGATTGGACAGCTATTTTTATTTTTTGTAGCGATTTTCATTGCATCCTATATTGTCTAAAGTTATTTATTACGTATTCCTTGTAGAAATAAGTTAAATGCACACATCAAAAGCGTCTAGGGATCAAGAACATGTTTAGCTCTAAAAAAAACTAATTTATTTAAATCAAATCTAATCTTCTGGATTGGTCTCCTACCTAATTCCCCATGCCTGTATCAATGACTTATCACCACATGTTGAATAAATTATGAATGAATTCAGTGTATGTAAAATATATTCTTGATTGCAATCTTCTAAAATGTACTTGATCCCTAGACACTTTTGATGTGTGTACATTTTAACGGGGTGTGTTGTAAATTCATCAACAGAAATATAACTGATGAGGGTACCCCAATGATCTACGTCATTTGTTGAGAAATACCAATAATCACCACGCTTGTCAGGCGGGTTGTGATCGCAGTGGTGTTGTGGTTTAACTCACAGAGAGCGCTGCTGCCCGGCCTCTGGAGAGTTCCCTCGGTCGCCTCGCACAGATTCCCAAGACGGAATTCCCATCCATGCCAGGTGGATATACCATTTACGCGAACCAAACGGTTTGCGTCTACTTTCACAGTGTAAACCGCCAGGATGTAGAACGACTGGCCGGAGTCTGTGTTTCCTGCGCAGTACAGTCTGAAGGTCTTCAAGTCACTGGTGTGAATAGGTACCTAATGAACAAGTGTGCTCCATCGTAGACCACATCGCTGTTTAATATAAGGCAGGATGGTGGTCAAATGCTTGTTCATTGTGTTTTAAAAAAAAGCTTTTGCCAGCGTCGGGCAATTAAGGAAGCTCTGCATTAGCCGGGAGTATTTGCTGTCATACATCTGACATACAAAATGCTGGCCCAAAGCACTCGAGGCGCGTGTAATGTTAACGCACAAATGACAAAATTACCAAATAAATCTGTCAGAAAAAGGCGTTTTAATCTCTCGCAGTACTACTTCAATAAAAACGTTGTCGACGGACGGATGGCTCATTAAATATGTATGAAAGGTGAATGGGAAGTGAGTCCAGTGTTGTTTGGACTTGAGTCACGCGGATATCGTCGTTGTGCATTGAAATATTAAAGCTGAGTTTTGTGTGCACTGGTTTATGTTAGAACTCAAACTTAGATGATAGTTATTGAGAAATCGAGCTTTTAATACAATGTTAGATGTAGTTTCACCTGTTCTTTGGCAATGTTTTTAGTGAGATCATCGGTCACATGACGTCCACTGCTGGACGAGGGCCTCCCTCAATGATGTCCATGATAATTTGAGGGGAAATGACAATAATCGCCACGCTTGGTAGGCGGGTTGGCGATCGCAGTGGTGTTACTCTGACTGACTCTGACTTAAACCACAACACCACTGCGATCGCCAACCCGCCTGCCAAGCGTGGCGATTACTGGCATTTCACCCCAAATGACGGATCTCATTGGGGGAGGCCCTCGTCCAGCAGTGGACGTTATGTGGCTGATGATGATTTTGTGTTAGCCTTTTTTTCAGAGCCTATGTACGCAAGGCAACGCTCGTACGGCGAAGGACAACATCGTGATGAAACCCGCACACCACAAGGTGTGTGAACCCTATAACGGCAATGGGTTCACCCCCTGTCACGTTGGGTTAAATACTCGCGCGTGAACCGTGGGTATATTGCTTAAGCAAGTACCTTTGCCTACCCCTGTGTGGGATTAAAATGCGTCATTGGTATTTATTTTTTAAATTAAATTTTATTTGTGTTAACATCCATTGCTTGTTTACAACTGACTTTCGCCGAAAGCGAGAGAGCGTAGAGCAGCAATGGATTGATTCTTGTATTAAAATATACATACTTCGGCTTTATCCCCAAAAGAAGGTGGACAGAAGGATCACGTTTGTACAATAGAACAACCAGGAGATCGGCAAAACGTCATTCATACCAGGTGGATTTGCCATTTACGCGAACCAAACGGTTTGCGTCCACTTTCACAGTGCGTACCGCCAGGATGTGGAACGACTTGCCGGAGTCTGTGTTTCCTGCGGGATAGTCTGGAGATTTTGAAGTCTTTGGGGTGAATAGGTACCTCATGAACAAGTGTGCTCCATCGTAGATCACATCGCTGCTTAACATCAGGTAGGATGGTGGTCAAACGCTTGTTCATCACAGGGATACTTCGGCTACATTTAGCGTAAGGTGTTAGAAATGGCAGAAGAGAATGGAAGAAAGGCAGTTCATGCATTCTATTTACATTCCAAGATTTAAAAATGGCGGAGAAATATAATTTAGTTGCATATATTATTATAGTATTATTTTATGGCTGTAACGGATGAAATACCACAACGAGATTAACAGCTATGTAAAAAAAATGTGTGCTGGGAAAGGTTCAAGTGCGCTATGGGAAAGCAGATGCCACTTATCTCATCAAAATCCGTCGGCAGTTCGAGTTTCACGTCACGGCACAACAATTAGGCCGAAAACGCATCGGTTCCGAAACTTAAAAGGGAAAGAAAACAACATTACGTACTTACTTAATTTTTTTTTTCTTAAAAAAGTTTCGCAATCCACGAGTAACTGTACCAACCAATGCCATTGTTGCCATCACGAAAAAGGGCAAAAGCGTGAACGAGAGAAATAATAAAACGCACCTACAAATAAATTTTAAAATTCGAATACATCACAATAATGCGCGGAACGTGATCTCACGTGAACGCTTCGGATGAGCGTTTATTTCCTTTGACGTGCGTTTGCGCGGGAGTCGGGAAACTTTTTTTTTCTTTTTACTTTTTTCTTCTTATTCGGGCCTTATTAATTGCCAGTCCATTGTTGGGTGGTCTTTGTTTGTCTGTGGGAATTGGAGCTGAGATTAAAAGGATACTGTATATTTAGTCGCAGGACTAACTACATTTAGCGCTCTCCGAGTATTTCGAATGCCGAGAGTCGTTGGAGTAAATCGGAACAAATGACAGGGAATGTCGAGAGAAGCCGATGCATGCGTGGCATAGTCCATTAGTTTCGTGGAGATGTGTGACGTGACATCTTTATTCTTGTGAAGAAAAAAAAAGCAAGGTTGACTGGCCATCTGTAATGTAGGTGGACCACCTCTGGCGATATTTAGATGAAGAAAAAATTCGAAATTTGAAATCGGAACAGCTGGCGGTGCGGCGCGCATAGCTGTTGTGTATCTCAGTCAGTCTTGCTTCCGTTCTTTCAGAATACTCTTTTTTTTATTATCATACCTACGTCACTCGTTCCCGATCCTATTAATATTATAAACTAGTGAATCCAGCAAACGCTGTTTTGTCAATATACATTACTAGTGGACGCCCCGCGATTTCATTCGCGTAATTTAGTAGTACCTGCATCCCAAATTTCAAGCGTCTATCTTGAGCGGTTTAGATTTTTCATACAAAAGTATTTTCTTAAGTTATTTCCCGGTCGTAAGAGGCGACCGAGGGAACTCTCCAGAGGACGGGCAGCAGCGCTCTCTGTGAGTTAACTAACTGGTTAACTCTCTGGACTCTTACGACCCCCATGACGGGAAAAGTTGGGCTGGGGTGGTGACACATGTATTCTATTCGCCGTCACCACACGGCTTCAACTAACACAAATAATAGTCCGATAATATTACACAGTGGTTTCTATAGATTTGTGCTAGTGTGTGTGTGTGTGAATGTGTGAGTGTGTGTATGTAAACAAGTGTGTAGTGAAGTGCGTCACAGTGTATACATACATATAAATACAAAACTACTTCTGTCTGCATTTTGTTTGATGGTGCCGACATAAGAGGGTTGTCAAAAACACATAAAAATAACTACCTCTTTCTCCCATGCTGTGCGGTTGACTGGTAGATAATACTATTAGTATTAAGTCCGCCTATTGTACTTTATTGCAATGAAGTAGAAAAAAAAAACAAAAATTGGGGAATTTTCTTTGGCGTTTTTCTGAACTGTCATTATGTCTATAACTTTCTACAACATTTTTTATGTGTTTCGCCGGCATTGTGACATCTCCCTTGTCAGCCAATATTAATAGGATTATGTAACCATATCTTAGTGTTTAAAGACCCTCAATATTACGTTTTCTTACGGACATTGCTCTCTCTTCTCGCGGGAATTCAAACAGAGTGTTTTGAATAGGACCCCGAGCAATGGTCTTAGAAACGTCGTTGGGCTCGTCAATATGAACAACTTTTACTATGGCGACAATGCGGGGAAATGAACACACAGTACAGAGTGTAAAAGGACCCCGAGCAATGGTCTTTAGAAACGTTGTTGGGCTCGTGTCAATATGAACAACTTTTACTATGGCGAATATGCGGG
>SJJU01006212.1:0-18355 GCA_012932125.1 Conopomorpha cramerella | reverse complement strand
AGTGTAGGACGCCCTCAGGCAAGGTGGACTGATGCTATACGCAAGATGGCTGGCAGAAGCTGGATGCGAGAAGCCGAAAACAGATCACAGTGGCGTGCAATTGGAGAGGCCTATGTCCAGCAGTGGACAAGTATGGGCTGATGATGATGATGATGATGATCACGATTGATATAAGAAACGGCGGATGGTAACAGAGAGACGTGACTTCTAATTAAACTTAAGCATTTAGGGCACGTTTAATAAGCGTCTTTTAAAAATACTAGCGGCCCGCCCAAGACTGTCTACCTATTATCAATATCATTACATAGTATAAAACAAAGTCACTTCCGCAAGTCTGTCCCTATGTATGCTTAGATCTTTAAAACGGCGCAACGGATTTTGTTGCGGTTTTCTTTAGTATATAGAGTGATTCTTGAGGAAGGTTTATATGTGTTATGTTGAAGGTTTATATCGTTTATTGTGTTATGGATATAGTAGCAGGGAAACACTGTTAATAATGTTCATTGGCAAAACAACGATTGCCAGATCACCTAGTATAGTATAAAAACAAAGTCACCTACCACTGTCTGTCTCTATGTATGGTTAAAATTACGATTTGATGCAGTTTTCTTTAGTATAAAGAGGGTTTCCCGAGGGTTTTTACTTGCCTATAATAGAGAAACACTGTTAATAATGTATATTGGTTACTCTGGAATCAAGCTACCTATTAATAAAAAACGCATTAACACGTTCGTGGACAATAAAATTACGTTAGTTTTAGTTTTATCTATTTTCACGCCAAAGGAGGGTTGCGTCCCCTGTTAAAATCAGTTGCATAGTTTGAAAGATCTAAGCGTACATAGACAGGACGAAGGAGGAGGCATTTTGTTCTTGTAGACATGGTAATAGGGGGAACGGCTTACGTATACTAAAAATTACCACATTAATCTTTTACGTCATGTATTGTAAGACATTAAGCACAACACGTGCTTTTTGCTGCGGAAACCATCACGAAAACGAGTAGGTAGGTATATTTAACAATAATTATCAATAATGTTTTTTTTTTGTAGCGTGCTAATGACTTCATTTTTTTTAATGCAATTTCTGCAGCTGTTGTTGAAAGCGGAAAATCTTTTAAATTTAATTGTGAAATGGCCATTAACAGCGGAGCAATTACCTTATCTTTATATTGTATTATTACTTGCATTTACTCCACCTCTACAATTACACTTAGTTTCAGTTTTTAATTGCAATTTTCATTTAAAAAATAAAAGCACCAATAATTAGCACCATTACCTAAGTAAGTAACTTTTAACGTCACTTGCAAAATAATGACCATTGTTTAAAATTAATGCATGTTTTGCGGTAAAAAGTAACCTTTTATTTGTATACTACCTGACCTGGCAAACGTTGTTTTGCGAAGGTATTATGAAGCGAGTGAATATTCACTACGTATCAATCAAGTATAAAACAAAGTCGCCTCTCGCTGTCTGTCTCTCTGTATATTTAGATCTTTACACACACGCAGCAGAATTTGAGGCAGTTTTCTGTAAAACGTAGAGTGATTTTGTAGGAAGGTTTTAAATGTATAATGGATACCTGTAATAGCAGAGAAACACACAACAAACAATCTATAATATATGTATATAAAACTCAAACTCACTCCCTGTCACGTTGGGCTAAATACGCTTGGTGAACCGTGGGTACTTGCTTTAACAAGTGCCTCTGCCTACCCCTCTTTGGGATTAAAGGTTTGAAGTGTATTTATTATATACAAGTCCAGGCTGATTCATCACTGACTCATCAACGCTCAGCCCAAACCTCCGAGACTCTAAAAAGTTGAAATTTTACATATGATGGCTCCTTTTATAATGTTTACGTAACATGAGAAAGAATATTTCAAAATGCATACCCTAACGGGACAGAAAGGGGGATAGATAGAAGTTACTAGTTAGTTAGGACCCTTTTTCATACATTTATAAGGGGTTGTTTCGTTTATGAGGTTTCATCTTTCATTTTGGGTTCATATACTCCTTGGAAATGGCTCAACTGATTCATATGTGAAATACCTTAATTTTAGTGTTATGGTTTTGAAACTTGGTGGTAGTATTTTCGAATAGACATTGAAACTGAAAGTACACGAATGAAATATTGGAGCGTCACAAATATACCTCTATATGCATATTGGCAACAGAACGTTCGCCTGGTTACCTAGTTATGCTGGTTACCTAGTTATGAAAATAGTGGATAATATTATAGGTCTTCCCACGCAAGCAAAATGGACGCAGCATCAAAGTTAGACAGATAAAGATAAGTATGTGACTGCTCTAAGTACTGTGTACAGGGGTCTGTAACACGAGGAAAAAATCTGGTGTACATTATTTCTACCCCTTTTTGTTAGTCTGATGTGGTTCGAGTACTTCAAAGTCCTTTATTATGGAAACGAAACCTGGGCATTTTCTTGGCAAGTGCCTCTGCCTGTCCCGCTTTAGTGTTAAAAGGCGTGAACTATATTTATTGTAAATTGAGTTTAAAAATCATTATTATGTGACATAATAAATAAGCTAAGGAATATTGACACCATTGCTAATGTGATAAATTTTGTTAGGAAAAATACTCCTTTTTAATCGATTTTAAACGTCTGTTATAATATTAATGGTGATAACTGAAAAGGTATATATTTTTCAAGTTTTGCCCCTGTTGCAGCCCCCATACTGTATGCATTCACTAGCTGACGCAGCAATAGTTTTTTTTTGCTAATATACATTATTACTAATTTGCCAAATTAGTTTTGGGTACGCAGTTACCAGTTTAGTTAGTAGTTAGGCTATTTTGAGTTGTGATTTTCAAAATAAGGGAGTAAATTCCATCCGTCGTTTTCATACAAAGTTAAAACGACTAATCAACTTGTCTGTATTAGGCGTACATTTGACAAGCCGTGACGGCAAATAGAATACTAGTGTCACCGATATTAAATGTTTAAAACGGGTATTATAGCGCGAAGATTAACCAAAGATAAGCATTCAGCTTACCTTCGTTGTTTGCCCGAGTCAGCTCGCGACTACGACACATGTAACTGTGTCGAAACGTCATATCTTAATATCATGTCAGTGCGCGTTTCCTTAAAAAATTATTTACATGTGTCACCATCCTAGCCTAACTTTTTCCCTTGGTCTGTGCGAAGCGACCTAGGGAGCTAGCTCTACAGAGAACGGGGAGCAGCGCTCTGTAAGGCACACCAAAACACCACTGCGATTGCCAACCCGCCCGTCTGCCTTGCGTGGCGATTTTTGGATTTCTCCCTAAATTATGGCTGACCCTCGACCAGCAGTGGACATCATGTGGCTTATCATGACCAGCCTTCACAAGCAGTGCACTAGATCTGTTCTAACTTTATGGTATAAGAGTAGTAAAATGAAATGTGTCACGTGTGTGTTGAATAATAATTTATTTTTCTTGCAAACAATGACATTACTTACATCTTGTAGGAGCTACTGTTGTACCGAAATAAATTCACAGGGGAAAAATTATAAAATTATAAACAATTTCCATGTTTCTACTAGACCGTTTAAGGTCGCTTTCACACGTTAAGAAAAGTCGAGTAAACAAGAATTCGTACTAAAAAAAACATAAGGTTTACAAATAAAAATATTAACTCAATGTCAAGATTAATACCCAAAATGTCAAAAAAAAAACTTGCTCTGGACTCGAAGGCGCCCAAGATGCTTGCAGCTAAACTAAGAGATCACTTTACATGAGAAGGCACGAATCTTGTATAAACGCGGCTTCTTTTCTTAACGTGTATATGCGGCCTAAGCCCTTGTTTTTGCAAATCTTTACGAACCATTATGACGTGTGTGACAACTTAATTTGACAGATGAATATTTTGATTGACAAAAATAAATATAATTTCGCCGTTTTTTCTTTGCTTAATTACTTACATAACTTAATTTCAAGTAGGTATGTTTTTCGTTGTTTCAAATGGACCATTTAATTTAAGTACAAGGTGTTATTACAATAAAAAGAAATCTACCTTAAAATGGACTTTTATTTGTCACAGTCTGGTAGCAACATGGATATTTTTAGGTAATTTTGTATATTTATTGCACTTAATTAATCATAATCCGTTTATTTTTATAAAGTCACTATGTTTACTATTAATACATACATACATCGTCGACATAAATAATAATTATAGTATTATTGTACATACATTCAACAAACATTATTGCCCCGTATTTTATTAGAAATAAGAAATATATTAACATCCAAGACGAAAAATAAATAATTAAATACTATGTACATTACGCCTATAAACTATATAATACATCTTGTCTACCATCTACTATGCACACAGGATATGTTGTTAATGATAGAATTAAGTCTTTACGATATAGTTACAAATACGACCTTACTGCGATAGGAATAGAGGCGAAAGATTTCTTGGCCCCAAAATCAGTGTTTTGAAAATGTTCGTCGGAAAATTACATGCGTCATAATTTTACGATTTACAATGTCACGGCTGAAGAACTCCTGACAATTTTTTTTTCACGCACAGTTTAGTTTTTTATTTGTATTTGGAATCGTTTTTAAGGTCTATTGAAAAAGATGCGTTAATGCGGAAATGTAACAAACTTTCAAGGCCCTTCAGCAGTGATAAATGGTATACATACCATCGCTATATAAAATTCATTGCTATGGATAAAATAATCATAAATAGTTTTTGTAGTTTGTTTTATTTTTATGACAGAAAAACTTAATATCGTTGTTCCGAATTTCGGAATTCATGTTTTTTTTGTTGAAAAAAATCAGCCCGACATTGAATACGATTGAAGTTTCGCAAAAGATTCAACAAAAGATTCCGCCTCATTCGTACCGCAGCACAGTCCTGCGTTTTAGAATATACCTCAGCTACTGCAGCCAATTTCGGACAAAAATCCGATACTTTCATCGATATACAATGAGGAGGTGAAGATAGTACGTTTGGGTCCAGATTATGAAATGGATGTCATAAACCAAAAAAATATTTTAGACAAAGTGATTCTCCAAAATCATTCAAAGAATGTTCACAAATAAAGTTTTCTTATGTGCCTTCGACAGTAACCAAGGCCTCCTGCTGCAGCTGCCGAAGTATATCCTAAATGCTTTATATAACAGACTGTAGACGAAATAGTGCTATTGTTAATAAATAACCATTTAGCAAAAGGAACAATTACTCAAATGCCTTAGTTACATCCCGCACTTCCATGAGCCTCTATGTTAAAACTATTCTACTCTGAATACAGTCAGTTTCACGTGTTAAGTAATGATTCTATGCTGAACGGGTTGTGTTTCCTTGGACCGTTGTCCTTGTGGTCCCCGCTGCCGCCGCTCAGGTCGAGGGAGACGGCGCGACCTGAATCGAAGTCGAACTTCTCGAAGGGCCCCGAGGCCACCGCGAACTGGTTGAAGAACGACGGCTGAGGGTCCGGTGTTGGACTGAAGTTTCTGCCATCGGACGTTGAGCTATCCGAGTTGTTTATGGCGTCACTTCTCGAAGGTGTTCGGAGCCTGCCCGTCAGGTCTTCTGGACCTGAGTCGTGGCAGGAGTCGCCGCCGACCACGTCGATCATGCACTCCTCGCCGTCTGCGTCCAGGTCGGAGTCGGAGTAGATGCCGCTGTTGCGGTGCTGCGCTAGGTACTCGGACTTCAAGGCCTCGAGGTCGACCGCGATGCCCTTGGCTCGCAGCTTCCGCGCCTGTCGTTCGAGTGCTTTCGCCAGCTTCTTGCGTCTTCGCGCCCTGTTGAGGGTTAATTTCATGAGTTTCTGGTTCAGAATATTCTAAATATCAAATTAAACGAGAATATTCCTTACTGGCATATCAACCAACGCAAAGCCACCTTAGAATTTTGCCAGGGACTTATATACAGTAAGGAGGGATTACCCCAAATTCCTGGGTATCCGTGCTCTTGAAACGATTCATCAAATGGAGTCACTATGCTTTTGCAGACTAGTAGGGATATAGGACGGCGTCCTGCTCATTCCATTAGGGAATTATGGCCCTTTGTTTATATGTACTTATTTAATCATTTTAAAATACAATACAGTCTTCCTCAGGGTACTGACCTCTCCCTGGCGCGCAGCTCGTGCGGTGGTATGGGCTCTCCAGAACAGGACTGCGGGTGTGCGTTGTGCGCCGGCCGTCCTGGCCCCTTCTTCGTGTGCTCCTTCTTACGCCACTTGGCACGCCGGTTTTGAAACCATACCTGTAACAAACGAGAGGCGTTATAGTTTCAAAGTTCAGTTTGATTTCCCACTTTCTAGGAAATCGACCGTAGGTTGTGGATTCTTCTGCAAACGTGTGCTGGCCGACAGGTTACCTGTATATTAGTTTTAACATCCCCGGTAATAGGTAGCCCACAAGCGTTTAAACTGCATTGCAAGTAAATGCCTCTATCTATCCACATAAATTGCTCATAATGTGTCCACTTATAATGTACATGAGCCGTTTCAATTGAATAGGTATTCAACGACTATATTTTATGACACCAAAATAAGGTATCATAACTTATAATTATTAGTACTATCTACTTTTAAATGCTACATCGGATAATGAAACTAGTGTACCTCCGAGGAATCTAAGGCCAATACTTTAATAGCATCTATTTTTCATTACCACCAGGAGTTGTCGATATAAATGTTATAGTAAAACTCAAAACTGAACATTATTAACATCATTTCAGTCTTTTTCTTTTTCACTTGGCGAAACAACCCCTTACTTACGACTTCGTTACGCAGTCATTGCAATATTCTAGAGGAAATTTATTATTGTATATGTGTTTGTCATGAATTAAAACTCGAACAAACATCTCAACAAACACGTCCAGTTGGGACGTATTCGACAATTCTTCCACCGTTTAGAATGCTACTTTCTCCCTGAGAAATTTCGGTTTAAATCCTATTGATTGATACCGAAATAGCCTCCGAAACTTCCATGAAAACTAAATAAAACGAGGGCGCAAATAAAGATGATAGTTAAACAGATACAAATGATTATCCACTCACTGAACACTAACCCACTCAAGTCTTCTTCACTACCGCGAAAATTCCTTACATCTCCATTCCTCGCCATTGCAATAATAATCAATACAACGAACACACTATCCTTTCACCATCCCAGCATCCAATACGCGGGTGCCTAATTATTGCGAATTCCATACTGTAGAATTAAACTTTTAAAAAGTCATCAACTTAATGGCGCCGACTGGTTAATCAGTCCTTGTAGTCGGTGTTACAATTAAATTTATCGTCGGTGACCCCAAATTAGCCTGGCGATCGGCTCATCAGTATGCTGCGCATGTTCACGACATTTTTATCTTACACGGCCCCGAACAGCGGGCGTATTCTCGTTACGGAAAATGTAAATATATATTTTTTTAAGGAAATGCGCACTGACATGATATTAAATGTTTAAAACGGGTATTGTAGCGCGGGTAAGCTGAATGCTTATCTTTGGTTAATCTTCGCGCTATAATACCCGTTTTAAACATTTACCCCCTTACTAATAAACACGTTGTGACTTATACAACGGTTATTACAGGTCTTCTTGAACTGGTTATTCCGTATTTGACATACAACTGACAAGTTAAGTTGAGCTTTGTGTATCTTCCAAATAGTAATTCCGCCATTATTGGTAAGGCCCTAAATGTTTAAAACGGGTATTATAGCGCGGGTAAGCTGAATGCTTATCTTTGGTTAATCTTCGCGCTTTAATACCCGTTTTAAACATTTAATATACATAATTTTTGTTTTTTTTTTCAGCTCCATATTTACTAAGTGTAATATAAGAAAACGAAGAAGCCTCAATGACAGTAACCACCTTATTAATAATGTTTTGACTTTCAAACATGTTAAAAATGGAAATTGAAAATTGAAAGTGGTCTGACATGATGAAAATAGGCTGATAAATAAGGGAGTAAGTTTCTAGTAAGTTTAGTTTAGCTACATTAATAACTTAATATTTACTATACTATTTAGCTTCTTAACCTAAGTTCGAATGTCATATTTGGATATTAGCTGACCCGGCAAACGTCGTTTTGCCAATATACTATATTCACAGTATTTCTCTGCTCTTATGTATGTATTATACATATAAACCTTTCTATAAATTCTCTCGATCTATGAAAGAAACTTACTTTACTTTTGCGTAATTGGGCAAACAGCGGAAGGCGACTTTGTTTTACACTATGTGTTGATTTACCACGTTTGGTAAAAGCGTAATGCGTTTGGGTGGTGCTGTTCCCACTACCTCAGCTCCTCGAGGAACAAACCCTTCGTGTCCTCAACTGTTGTTAGAAGTTTACTTTTCTAATAAAAATGATCAGTAAATTGTCACGCCGAACAAGCAATAGGCATTCTATTAAAATCGGCTGCATTCACTGCATTGCATAAAAAGAAAACTGTCAAGGGCAAACGCTGTGCAATAACAGTCTTTATTTATTCCGATATCCGTATGCGTAATGCGGTGTTTTGTCAACGGTAGGTATTTGCTTAGAAAGTGCTGCTGCCTATACCGTTTTAGGAGTTCAAGGCGAGTTATATTTTTTTGGATAGTATTTAAACGTGCATCAAAAAAGTCTAACCCAACCTAACCAAAATACTGACTTAGCAACAAAATTACTGATTTGGTCTTCTAATTGCCATTCTGATGATAACTTTGGCTTTTTAGGTGTGCAAGTTAGTAATTTTCATGTACAGTTTATTATTTTCCTATTTTTTTTTATAACAGTAACTGGAATAGCCCAGCGGTTGTGCAGTGGCCGACGACGGGGCATTTTGTAAAACATGCTCGATCCAAGTAAATTTTCAATGCTTTGACGCCGAGATGCTCATTTGCATATCGAGAGTGAGATTCAAGCGTTCACTCATGAAGTTTTTTATAAAGAGCGTCTGTGGTCCAGTTGGTCGGACCCTTGACTTGTAACCGGGAGGTCCCGGGTTCGAGTCCGGCTACTGGACGTGTACCAATGGGACTCTTTTTCAGAGCCTATGTACTCAACGCAACGCTCGTACGGCGAAGGACAACATCGTGATGAAACCCGCACACCACAAGGTGTGTGAACCCTATAACGGCGATGGGCTCACCCCCTGTCACGTTGGGTTAAATACGCTTGGTGACCGTGGGTATTTGCTTTAGCAAGTTCCTCTGCCTAACCCTCTTTGGGATTAAAGGCGTGAAGTGTATTTCTTTTTTTATTTTTCTAAACTAGCTGTACCGCGCGGTGTTACTCGCGCTTTTTTCTTTCGTTCCTGTGGGAATTCCGTAGTAAAATCTAGCCTATGTTACTCGGGGAAAACGTAGCTTTCGAGTGGTGAAAGAATTTTTAAAAACGGTCCATTAGTTTTTGGGCCTATTCATTACAAACAAACAAACAAAGGTTTCCTCTTTATAATATTAGTGTAGATATCATAATAAGTGTAGAAATAATAAAAATAGGAGACGCACCGAAATTCTGTTACCTATTCAAAAAAAGTTAAAAAACACTGTCGTCGCCTAGTTATAAAATATTAATATTAAACTTTTAAATAAATGTAAGATTAATATTAGATTATTAGAAATTAAAGAAATGAATGTATGTTCGTTAGTTTCCCTAAAACTCGAGAACTTTTTGGCTATTTTTGGTCTTGATTCACACGTGGAAGTTCAGGGAAGGTTCAAAAGGCGTATTTCTTCCAAAACACGGGGTACAAAAGCGACTTCCTATGGCAAAACAAATGTATGCAGAACGTGTAGATCTGTCTAACTCGAGTATCTAATTATCTAAAAAGAAATATGAGTAGATACCTATATCTACTCACCCACAAAACACAGGACCTTCGTTAGCCTATGTCGTGAGTACAACCAAAAAAGATCTAGAAATAACTCTATTATTAGGTCGGGTAGCCAAAATACTAAGGTAGGCAGTGTCTTTTTGCCTATATGGTGTGCACGCCACGGCATTGTACCTTCTTACTAGTACCCTAGTTAATGCTTTTCAATACAACAAAAAACGCGTGGGTGACGTAAATAAATTTCGCTTAAACAATTTAAAGATTCGCACTGAAGTGTAGTCGGGCAATATCGAGCAAGTGAAAAATGCGGTCGAACGAGGTAATAACGAGCCCCCGCCCGCCCTCGCCCGCCCCCGCCGCCCCGCGCGCTCCCCGGACCACGTGACGGCGGCGCGGCGCCGGCTAACGCATTGACTCCGTGTGTGATGCGTTTTTAAACTCGCTACTTATTTATGTTATACATAATCTGTGTCTTACCAATAGATAAACGTCATTGGGTTAAAGTAGTTAGTAGTAGTAGTAAAACTACATATGAAGGGTACAAGCAAAGAATAGGGAATGTCCTAATTTGGGAATTGATTTAGAGAAATACACATTCAAAAGTTTGAAAGTCATGGACATTCCTAGTTTTTTCCTTGCAACCAAAAACAAAGCCGCCTTTTTTGCGCTATCTAGTTGTTTTCTTTAAAAGCTAATGATTCGGAATAAAAGTACCATAGACAATAAGTTTCTTCCAATTGAAAACAAAATAAAATGTGTCATTCCTTGTTCTTTTTCTGTATATTTTGATGCCAATAGGTCTATTTTACAGTGCCTATGTATGCTACGCAACGCTCATACGGTAAAGGAAAACATCGTGATGAAACCAGCATACCACACGGTGTGTGAACCCTATAACGACGATGGGCTCACCTCCTGTCACGTTTGGTTAAGGCGTGATGCATTTGCTTAGCAACCTTCACCGCTTTGGGAATACCAATTCGATCACCAAAAACAGCCTATTGGTGGCCTAATATCTCGAATCGGCAACCAATTATTGCAAATACAATTACTTAGCCACTAGGCCGTAGACGATCTCTAAGGTACTTAATACTCCCTCGATTTCCTCAAAACAGACATTTCTAAAACGTTACATACATACATACACTTCACGCCTGTCTCCCAGAGGGGTAGGCAGAGACTACAGATCTCCATTTGTCACGATCCTGACATACCCCTTTCGCTTCATCTACATTCATACATCTTTTCATACATGACTTCCGGTTTCGAGTACTTTTCACGCCACCTTCGGCCAGGACATCACCAATCTGGTCTGTATATGTCCTTCTGGGGCGACCTAAAACGTTATAGGCCATTAAAACCTAATATCAGTAAAAAAAAAAGCAAAACCAACCCTCACAAACAAGCAATTCAGAAATAACAATTTTACTGAAACTCTAACCCTAAAATGGCCCATAATTTCGAGACATCTAATAAAAACAACTGGTAAAAAAATTGTTACCAAATCCTGTATATTAGAAACAACCTAATTTGTACGTTTGAAGGCATATGCCGGTTAAGGGTGCATGTAAAACTGGCTTTTATTGGTATATGAATAAGGGGTGGATTCCTCTGCGCTAGTATCTAATTCCGTGGGCTATCATCGGCCAAATGTCGTCTCTTATTTTACGACAGGAGATATAAAAGGCATCGTTTTTTTCCGGATTAATTTGGATTAATTTAATAAAATTTAACAACAGCTCCTCCTTCGTTCTTGTATTTCGCGGTGGAATAAAAACTGTTTTTTTTTTTTTTGTCGATAAACTTTAGATGCGCCTGCGACGATGTAATGACTTAATTTTTAATGGACTCAATTTTTTCGCTATTACTATGTTAAATGCTAGTTAATAAACAGTTCATTTTATTACGAATACGAAAATTAAGTCCTTTAATAAATAGGTTCTGAAGTTAAATTGAAGTGAGGAAATTGCCGGATTATGAAAACTGCACAGAAGGAAGACTTTAATTGGCTGCAGAAATAAGCATATTTTTTAATAGTGTTTTTATGTTTACGCGTTTATTCACTTCAAGACAATACTTTTCGTTGGACAACAATTATTCCTAAGGGCGTGTACTGAAAGAAAGCAGGTAACCAGCGCTTGTCGGGACATTGTATTGAATATTGTCTACGCCGGCTACCGGCGCCGACTTCATTTCTAAGGATTTACCGAACGGCACCGGTTACCAGCTTTCTTTCTGTATACGCCCTAAGACTTATTGTTCTTTTCATTATGTACTTATGGCAGACATTAGACGATACATTTTGATCTCAGTTTTACTAATCATGATTGTGATTGACGGATTTCCTATCGTCTAATACCTATAGTGAATGATGTTTGAATTAGTATTAGTAGTCGTTTCATAAATCATGACTGATGGAATTGAATGACGCTTGCATGAGCGTCTAATGTCTGCCTAATGTAAAAAAAATTGTCGTCCAAAAATATCAGACCCAGACCCACTGTTTCTTACTCAGCAAATGAAAGCGATTTCAATGATAGTTTTTTTTTTTCATTAAGAACAAGCGTTTGATCACCATCCTGCCTGATGTTAAGCAGCGATGTGGTCTACGATGGAGCGCACTTGTTCATTAGGTACCTATTCACCCGCGACTTGAAAACCTTCAGACAATACTGCGCAGGAAACACAGACTCCGGCAAGTCATTTATTTTCCTAAACAGAGTTTTTTTTTGTTATAAATGATTGTGTGACCATAAGATTTGTGGAAAATGTTGTGTAAGAAAATCCTTTCTGTATGTATCCACATTTAAACACGTTTAAAATGTATCAGTCCCAATAAACTATACTGTTGGAATCTCTATAATTTCCTGAGTTAGAAAAACTTAGTCCGGCTCATGACCTCGAAGACAGCATGTATATTAATATCGAATAACTTTGATTGTTCTGTCTTGTGTTTCCTGCGCATAATTAGTTTGAGTCTTCAAGTCGCGGGTGAATAAGTACCTACTTGAACAAGTTGTGCTTCCATGTAGACCACATCGTGCTTAACTTAGGCAGGATGGTGGTCAAACGCTTGTTCATAGTGGATTAAAAAAAAAAAATTAGGTATCTGCTTGTTCACACTCAAATTCTCAATATATGAAGTAGGTAATACAGTATACCGCAAGCTCTAAATAAATTCGTATAAAATTATACAAATCAATTCAAAATATTAAACGATCAAAGTGTACAGCCATATTCATAAATATGTAATCAAAGCAAGTCTCATTAAGTCCAAGAGTTCCTATTCCTTTCTATGGAGATTTTTCAACTTGACTGTACCAACTCCCCACCCTTACAATATGTACTTTTACATACATATGTATAATATAATGTAAATACCCATATCTCCAAAACAGTCCCCATAAATTGGATTCTCTAATCGAAAACCATTTGATAAGGGATGGTTGCATCGGCGTCGGACCCTTTCTAATTAGTCTTGCGTCTCTCTCCCCCCGGGCGGGAGGGAGCAAGAGATCATTAGATAGGCTGTGGAGGTTGTTTTGTACAGTCACGGCTACGGCGTCACTTGTAGGTGCATGTACAAAACGGTCGGAGAAGATGTTTGTCAGTTTTGTTGACGCTTCCTGTGTCACTAAAACATCGATAAGTGAATGAACTTCAATGTCCAATGACCGAAGGTGGCGTGAAAAGTACTCGAAACCGGAGGTCATGTATGAAAAGATGTATGAATGTAGATGAAGCGAAAGGGGTATGTCAGGATCGTTACAAATGGAGATCTGTAGTCTCTGCCTACCCCTCTGGGAGACAGGCGTGATGTGTATGTATGTATGTCCAATGACATTCACATGAGTACCTCAGACCAAAAACAACTAGACAAACTGACGTTCAGAATAAACGAGACAGCAATATCAAAATCTTGCACGAGTGGGTAGGAGACAATATCTTCTGTCCCTTACTGCGTATTAGGTATAGGTTAGTCTGTCCATCCAAACTGTAAAATTAGTAGTAAAAGTGACAGTTTGGATCCAGAAGTACAAAATTGTCCATATATTTTGATTGAAAAGAGACATGGTGAAGGTACGCGGCTTGCAAGTCGAGTTGTGTTTGGTCTGAGATTTCAACCTTAAGGTGGAAGAGCAGACTTGTACATATTGTAGGTACCTTATATTTCACTCAAAGGGGAATACAAACTATCTTTATCTTCTGAACAAGTGTGCTCCATCGTAGACCACATCGCTGCTTAACATCAGGCAGGATGGTGATCAAACGCTTGTTCATAATGATGATAAAAAAAAATCTATCAAAGTGGTTTTTATATAGTCTTTACGACTCCCCAGTTAAGTTTTAAACCTGTGTTAGGGGCTCGTTTCATACAGTTCACTAATAGTAACTTTATTATTAAACTGTATGAAACGAGCCCCTAACACAGTAATAATAATACGTATTTTTTTAAGTAAAGAAATTAAATAAATTCAATACATTCAACTTATTACAAACTATGTCCTTACCTGTTATATGTAAGGACAGAAAATTTCAAACAAAAGTGCCTACTAGAATTCGGTAATGTACCTACCTAGTAGATGAAGTTGATACTTTTTCAGGAAACTGGCAACAACGATGTAGAAATATTATTATAAGTTACTTCGGCCGCAAAGACTTCGATAAAAGGTCGAAAACATTTTCTAATGGCAATTTTTATCATATATTTATTGAGAACTAGCAGAGCTGTGTTGCCCGATATTACTCATGTTTTATTCCGTTGTAATCATAGATAATGTACTCGGAGCGTTGTAAAGGTTATTGAAATCCAATCGTATTTTGACGATGGGGAAATATGTACATGTGTAAATACATGCATCTAATTTTACTAGGTCTACTTAGATATTTCGTAAACTAAACAAAATATCCATGTAACAATGTTCAAACCACAAAAGTAAACAGGACAATAAAATGGGAAAATCAACAAATTCACACCCCCTCAAACATCCAATTTGTTGCTGAGTCGGAAAAAAAACAGCCATTTGATTCCCCCGTGACAGGGCAATCTAAACAAGCCAGCAAGAATCAAAGAACATCACATTCACCAGAAAGTGATAATTTCAGACTTTCATAAAAAGAGCTCCACATCTCATAGTATCACAGTACGGTGAATTTTATAAAAAAAAGACGCGTACGTTACCCTAAAAACGTCCTCACTCGTAGAACAATTTGTGGAAATAGGTGTATAACCACAATACGGGGTTCTTTCAAACTCCCCTACTTCGGTTGTCTCCTCAACAAATCAGGCTTGAATTCAGAACCTTGTGGCTTTGTCTATACCACGCCTCTTTAAGCTCGAAGCTCAGTGTAAAATAGTCGTGGCGCACGGTAAATAAGACACCCTAAATCTTTTCTATCGATGTAAGTAGGTATCTATTGACTGCGCGCGGGGGTGACGATGGGTTTTCGTATAAATTGGATTCACGGGGCTTTTGCTATGTCAATTCTTTGGATAATTTTTATTCGTTACCCCTGCTTGGTTGATAAGCTTTTGTTAGTAAAGTTGTAACTTCAATACCTCTACATAGTATAAAAAACCGTTTAACAAAACCGCTGCCTGTACCTATGTATGCTTTTAGATCTTTAAAACTACGCAACGGATTTTGATGCGGTTTTCTTTAATAGAGTGATTTTTAGGATTTATGTGTAGGGAAACTTTTTATCAGTAAACGTTTGCCGAGTCAGCAAGTTAAAAAAAATCCAGTTCACACCAAAATCCTCTCAAAGAATATGCACCGTAAGTGTCATTTTACTGTCTTAACCACGCCGTCTGACCAAGTGCAGTCCATACCGGTCTACTTTTCAGACCAGTAGTTGCTAATTACCACGATATACAGGGCGGGTTCATTACAGACGAGAGGGGGTGTATGATTGCTTCATTTAAGCGACTGTTATGGTCTTAATGGCATCGTATGAAGAGCACCAAGAGCCAGTGTCCCACGTGCTATCAGCATTTATGTAGTGGAAGTCAAACTTGTTATATGTTTTTGCCATATTTACATCGACTTAGTTCTTTACCGTACGATGAAGAAAGTTCGCCGGTAATTAGGTGCTTAGCATTTTATTAAAGCTAGCTAGCTGCACTTAGTAATTGAAGTTCGTTGGTTTGCTGGAAATTGAATGTTGAAAAAAAACGGCAAGTGTGTTTGAAGAGATGGATGGATGCGGAAGAGTTTGGTAGGATCGTGACTCTATCTATCTCTCTTCTCTCTGCCTTGTATATTATATACAAGGTTACATCAGTAGAGATCAAGACCTTTAAAACGCAACTGATGTTTATGTGATCTTCTTTATTTTTTATTGTTAAGTATCATGGGCTGAGAGACTTTCTCGCCAACGTTTCAATCCCCCTAGCAAGCGTGACAAGAAAGACACGACATAGAACAAATACGCGCTGTGATTGGCTGCTATGTCACACATCGTGCGACGCAGCTTTTTTCAACCAATCGCATTGACTGGTATGTCTTGTCCTGTCTTTCTTGGAGCGCTTTTCTAAAGGAGCTGAAACGTTGGTGATCCTCGAGAAAGTCTCTCAGCCTCATGGTACTTTTTTATTATTATTCTGAGCCACTATTTTCTCACTGCACGGCAAAGGCCTCTCTCCCCTCCTTCCACGTCATGCGGTTTTGGGCGGCGTTCCACAATCCTTAACAATGATACTTAACAATGAAAAATAAAGGAGACCCCATCGAAATCCGTTGCGTTTTAAAGATCTAAGCATTTCGAGGGACAGACAGAGGCGACTTCGTTTTATACTAGGTATAGATGTAGATTAGTGTATTAAGTATAGTATTTGATAGACTGAATATTCGGAGACGTGACGTTTCCAACGCAGTGTGGTGACGGCGAAAAGAATAATCATCAACATCAGCCCATATTTGTCCACGCGAAAAGAATACATGTGTTAATCAATCGGGGAGGCCTTTGACCTGCAGTGGACGTCATGTGACTGATGATGGTGAGGATCACGTTTCCTAGGACAGCAGTTTAGCTCTTCAAGTCGCGGGTTAATAGGTACCTAATGAACAAGTGTACTCCATCGTAGACCACATCGTGATTAAACCCGCATACCACAAGGTATGTGTACCCTATAACAGCGCTAGACTCACCTACTAAATACCTTTGGTGAACCGTGGGCATTTGCTAGGCAAGTGCCCCTGCCTACCCCGCTTCGGGATTGAAAGGCGTGAAATATATTTATTATTCTTGATGATAGGTACATTAAGTAAAAGTGTTACTCTGTCCACCATATTGCGAGTAAATTCCAATATAAATCGTGGAGAACCTCACTCAAGGATATAACGGGCAGAAAGGGATAGGCATATTACAAAAGCAAATGGAGGGAGTGAGACAAAGTTGGGCTCTAAAAATTTTATATTCTAGCCACATCCCGTGGCCTAAGCGTTCGTTTAGTGTGTTCTTTATTTGAACCTCCGCCTCTCAGCCGCGAAATGTTAGGCAATTTTCATTTTTAGGGTTCAATAGGACGGAAACGAGACGTATTACAAACACCAAATGGTAAAACGTTAATTTATTTATTTATTATTTGGATCACCAATAGAGGTTACATTAATGCTTACATAGATATAATGATGTCAATACTAATTACTTATAGGTGAACACTACATGCAAAAAGTAAAAATAAAGTTTTAACTAACGACATTAAATGAATGTTAGCAATTTTATGTTGGGTTTATATTAAAAAAAAATGTAATGGTATGATTATGTTATACGACATGTGTATTTGTCTTACTAATTTCCTAGTATCTTTACAATTTTTTTTAAATATGAGTTCAGAGTCATGGGCAGAACCTCGGTCATACATAAATTTAACTTGTTTTTGTAATAAATATCTTTAATATATAATTTGGTCTTACAGAAAGTACTATTATCTTCTAAAACGGTAGTGAGTTATGTATTTTTAAAACGATGAAAAGTATATTTAGGCAAGTAAGATTTTAGAAAGTACTGCTTCATCATCATCATCATCAGCATACTTGTCCACTGTTGGACATATGCCTCTCCAATTGCACGCTAAAAGTACTGCTTACTTTACGAAAATTAGTAATGAATTAATCCAAAAAAATATAAAATAGGTACCTAGTTAGGTGATTTCTGTGATGTGTTTTCATAATCTGTGTTGACTAAAGACGCTAGAAAATTTAAAAAAAATACCATTTCCCGGCGGAACCCTCGCGGGGTTTCAGCTCGATCTTGGCCGTGTATTTTTTTTTTCTTATTCAAGGGGTGTACCAAGGGCTGCACCGTCTGCCTTACAGATGTGTGCGCCCTGCTGGTGAAATTGGCATATAAATGTAAATTTTATGCCATGAATTTTAAAACTCAGCCGATACTACCACCTTACGGCGTCTCCGGGTAGGAGCACGGTTTTAAGGGATGATATTTGGTTTTAATGTTGCAATTTTCAGACAGAGAATGTGCTGTTTATTGTATGAACGCCCTCGGTTAGGCTAGGTTGGTACCCTACTCTGTTGGGTTGTATTTTTTTGTGATAATACGAC